>CAKNXH010046767.1:0-14529 GCA_932178445.1 Andricus quercusramuli
TCATATCCCCTCACCCACCCTCCATTTTCACTTACTTCTCTTCTCATTTCCTCTCAGTTCCCCTACTTTCATTTTCTCTAAGTTGTCCGCCTCTCAATTTCCTTCACTTTCCCTAAATACCTTCTCTTCATTTTCTCTCATTTACCCTCCACTCACTTCCTCTACATGCCATTCGCTCATTTCCCCTCACTTCCCTTTCTTGAAAAAAAAGTACGAAGAATGCACGGAATTTTCTTTGATTAGAAAAAGGAAACTTACGTAAGAAATGCTTTGAACTTTCCCACCCCTCGAGTGAATATTCGTACGATTTTCCCGACCCGCTTCCTCCCAAAGAAAAATGTACGTAATTAGTGAATGCTTCCAAACATATGCGTGCCTTTTTTCATTTTATTCCTCAGCATGTAATTTATTTTTATTTTGTCAGAAACGTAATTTCTGAAACCACGATAAAATGAAAACTTTCCGATACCAGCTTCTTTAGTGCACCGAAGTATTAAAAAAGTTACTAAATCAAACGATTTACAATCCATAGGATGACTAGAGGTTCGAGATAAACTAGTGGAAAGAAAGAGAGAGACATAAGCGCGATGCAAAAATGAATTAAGTCACACTTCTCTACACTTTCATAAATTCGCTTAACTTTTTATTATGTAGACTAATACAATAGGAGATATAATAATTTGACACATGTTCAATTTACAACAAAAAAACGCGGCTGTAAGTCAAACTCACCCCAGAAAAAATTGCCATTCCTGTCTCGTTTTTTTCCCAGGTTGCATTCATTTTTCCAGGTCATTCATATGTTAAGATACAAGTTCTTTAATATGAACAAATTTAAAATTTAAAGTATTCAAAACTGTATTGAAAAAAAAGCATTCAAAGTGTAACAATAATTTCAATAATTAAAATATTCAGTCTTGACTAATTTTAAATTTAATCAATTTCGAATACGAAGCATTCTCTAATTATGAGCCAATTTTAGTGCGAGGCACTTCAAAGATGAACAATATTTCAAAATAAAATATTCAATATATTTTTCATTTATAATTGATAGTTCCTAGGATTAAAATTTTTTCATTGAAGCGTTAAAAATTATATTTCTATGAAGTTTTAAAAGTAGAAATAATTTTTAATTGCATGCCCCAAGAATAAAACAACTTTAAATAATGGTCGTGGCTACGTGTTCCGAAATTTTTGTACGATTAGTCGGACTTTTTCAGTAAATACTACTTCTAATAATTAAAGACTTTTCTAAGATGAATATTAGTTTAATATTCAAAATTCCAGGACAATTTCATGAACAAATCTTTTAAAATTGTAAAATTTCATATAGAAATTATTGATAAAAAGCTTTAAGTTTAGAATAAAATATTTAAAATTTTCCGGATTCAGTTTTAAATCTTTTAAAATGATATAAGATCCAAAATTTTATAATTTCAATTTAAGACTTTTAAAATTTTAGAATGTCGAATTAAAAGCCTTAACAGTTACGCATTCCTCTTTTTGGAAGGTTCTAAATAGAAACAGAATAGAATTAAAAACTTGGAATATTTTATGATTAGACAATACGAATTAAAATCCTTCGAACTTTGACAATCTGGAAATGAGAAACATTTTTTTTAATGGCCCGTTCAATCACAACCGTTAAGAAACTTTACAGCTAAAAAATTTCACAGATTCAAAATAAAGCCTTGAAGGCATTTGAAATAGACGAATTTCAAATTTGAAGATAATAAGAATTAGACAATAACAAGCTTGAGGCTTTTAATATTGTACAATTTAAATGTCAATGCTTTTAATTTCAAATTATGGAGACCTGTAAAATTATTAAATTCCAGTAAAGCTCAAGAAATTGATGTTTTGAATTCACTTAAAAGTATTATAATTGTGAAATTTCACTTTGGAATCTAGTATTCCATGCTCCATCCGGATCTTGTTTCTCACACTCGAAAGCGAAAAATGAGAATTTGATTATCCGGATGAAAACCGAGAAACCGAAATGCGAATGACAGAAATGGTAAATCTAAGATATTGCATGTGAATCAAAAATAAAATAGGATTTGAGATGAAAATAGAGGTTAACGTTTATTAAAATTTGTGTGCAATGAAATAGTTAAAAAATTAAATTAATAAAATTAATAATGACACAAATAATAGTAGAATTAATCCAGCAAATTTTTTTCATCATCAATCATTTACTAATATTATCAGTACAAAATCCATTTTTTGGGATATATATTTTCTACCCATGGAAGTATTGTGACACCGAAAAGAAATCAACCTGTTCCACTTTTATTCAATGAATGAACCAAAAAAATGTAACTACATAATTTAATTCCACTCGAAATTGAAATCTTCAATTCTATTCTTTGTTATACTTTTATTTAAAATTATGGATAAAAATAAAACACACTATACTCACAAGTTCTATTTCATTTATTTTCGAAATTTTTATAAGTGCTGATGGGACTTTTATAGAACCAAAGTATGGACAAATTTCAACTCAATTTTTTTATTTTGATGTTGTGTAGGACTTTTGTAGGACTTCGAAAGTCCTACTTCATTTTTTTTAATTTTGCAAGTCCTTAATAATTTTTAGGATAAAAGTACTTGAAAAGTTCCAATTCATTTTATTTGGAAATTTTTATAAGTGCTGATGGGATTTATTTTCTTAAAAAGTACTGCTGGAATAAGAATAAAGTACCAAGATAGATCAAAATATGTCCCATTTCACCAGTAATATTTTATGGTCTGGAAAAGTTTCACTAAATTATTTTTTTAAGTCTTACAATCCCTAAACAATTCATGAGACAAAAGTACTAAAAAAGATCCAATTTTATTTTTTTCGGAATTTTCACAAGTGATCATGAGATTTATGTTCCAAAAGGTTCCTGCCGGAATTGAATCAAAGTACCAAAAAAGTTCAAAATATGTGAAAATTTAGAAAATGGAACTTACCCAGTACTTTTGAATTTTTTCGGTATATTTATCCTTAAAAAGTTCCGTTAATCAAAACAAAATAAAGTGGGACTTTCGCGGGACTTTTATCCTAAAAGAATCCCAGTGAAACGGGACATATTTTGTACTCTTTTCGTACTATAATACTATCTTAACAGCACTCTTTTTAAACATAATTCCCATCAGTCCTTGCAAAAATGTCGAAAAAAATCAAATAGAACTTATCTAGTACTTTTGTCCCAAAAATTATTCAGGGCATGCGCAAATTAAAGAATGATTGAGTTACTTTTTTATGAAGACAAATTAGGTGAAAATTTTTCAGTACTTGTGGAGTAAAAAAGTCCTAATAAAACGGAACATATTTCGAACTCTTGTGGTATTTTAGTCTTATTTTAGCAGCACATTCTTTTTTCAACTTTTTTTTTTGTAAAAATCTTGAGAAAAATTGAATGGAACATTTCCAGTTCTTTTTTTACAAAAATTATTTAGGGCTTCCAAAAATTGAGGGAAAAACACTAACAATAAGTGGCTTTTTTCTGGTACATTAGGCCAAAAAAGTCCTGCTCAAAGTAAAAAAATATAAATAAAATAATTAAATAGGACTTTCTCAATACTTTTCTCCTTCGAACGTCCCATCAGTACACGCATGAATTTCAAAAAATAAAAATAAAATGGAACTATCCTAGCACTTTTGTCTGTAATTAGACTTTTAACCATTTTCAAGAAAAGTTGATACTTAGGGCTGATTTATCTTATACCTAGTTATTAAGCGAGACTTTACTTGGAATTCCAATGGAAATTTTTTTACTTGGGGAATAATAGAAATATATTTTACCAGTGCATTCTAAACAAATGTTTATGTCACTGAAGTTCAAAATGTTCAAAAACGAAAATAAAACTCGCATTAAAATAACTCATGTCATTGTTTGTAATCCAATTGTCGTAAAAATAATGTATTGTATAATTTTGAGATGGTAATACCTCATTATAACGTTGTATTTATTATTTTAATGAAATAACCTATATTTGGTATTCGGAAAAAATGTTACATTTTCCCTAAATTCTTGGTACTCGAATATTCTTTCATTAATTACTCTTATTTGGTGGCACTCAACTTCGAAAAGAGACCTATCCCAATATCATTATCGGAAGGCTGCGTTTTGTTGGCGTACACACTCTAAACTTCCTACGCAGAGAATCTGAAAAAATTCTAAATTTCTTTCAAATGTCCGGTTCTCAAATTTTCTTAGGCGAATTACTTGTAATTCATGTCCATGAACACAAGATAAAGTTTTGTACCAATATCTTTATCGTAAGAATGTGTTTCATCCATTCGGACACTCTGGAATGTACATGAATATTCGGATAAATATAACTGTGCTCAAAATTCTCGGTTCTTGAATTTTCTTTCTTTCTTTATATTGATGTCAAGCAATAGCAAAAAATGATTCATCCTGATATCCTTATCGGAATACTGTGTTTTGTACCCGACATGCACTCTGAAATGTACAGAAAAGTACGTGGCTTTTGCCTTTTTTGTTAGGCATTGAGAAAAGGTGATGAGTGAAAGAGAAGTGTAGAACCGGACGGTTAGAAGAAAGTTAGAATTTTTTCCGTCTTTTTCAGTGTACATTTCAGATTGCGTGGATGAATAAAACCCAGTCTTCCCATGATGATATTGGGATGAATCTATCTGTGGTGTTGCCTGACATCAAATAAAAGTAATTATCAAAAAAAAGTCCAAGAACCGAGGGTTTACTGAAAATTTATAATTTTTTCTAAATATCAAATACAGTAGGATCCGTTGGATCGGCCAAGATACGTTTCTGCTACACGCACGATCTAAAGTGGAGACCCGGTCCATCCGAATTCGACGAGTCCTACTGAATAGCTTATTCAATTAAAATAATCAATATGACGTTATAATGAGTTTTTATCACAGAAAATCATATATTGCATAATTTTTACGATAATTGGACACCAGAAAATTGATTCCAGTAGGTAATTATTGAAACTTTCATATTTTCGTTTAGAAACGTTGCAAACTTCAATGACATCAAATTTCTTCTAACCGAGTTTATTCGAAGCATAACAAATTTAACTTGAATCTCAGCATGTTACAGGTTTTCTCAGCCTCTAGAATATTTTACTTTCGACACATATAATCAAGATATAAACTTCTGAAATATCGATACATCATAAAATTTTGCAGGGAAAGAAATGGGAATTTGTTTCGAGCGATTTGAAATAATACTGACGAATGACGACTGGTGCGCTGAACCTGAGGGTTTCTAAGGCTATAAGAAGTTTTTTCATCGTCATATTGACGTTCGCTCGACGGTAGGATTTTTCATTCATGCCTTTCAAGCATCAGAGAGCTAGGTGGATCCTTCACTTCGAGTAGTGCTTCGGTTGCCGAGAATCGTCGTGACGGTTCCCTTACCACTTCTATTGCCAACCAAGGGAAAAAATAAGACCCATATTAGAGTGAGAGATATAGCCTGATTTATGGCGCAAACAGCAGAGGTTATCCACCGGCGCTTGGGTAAATTCAGTGATTCATTGGCCAGTCTACCAGTGGCGTGCAAAATCCTTGCACATTCAGGATTTTCATCCTGGTTCATCCATCTCTGCTTTATCTGTTTGAAAAACTCCTCTAATTATCTGCCTTAACTGCGCACTTAAGAGCCCAAAAGGGAAAACTAACTAGGTGCTTAATAAATCGAGTTAAGAGATGCAGGCAAAATTTTTCTTTTGTTGCTGCAATTGAGATATATTTGGTTACTTAACTCTGTCCTTGAATCATGGTACTTATACTTTAAGCTTTCTGGCAAAATAACTAGAAACACAGTAGGGTAGAACGGGGCAGTAACGACTGGTGAACATTCTTTGTTCTATAAAAAGTTAATAAGAACTGGAATTCATCCATTCTTTTAAATTTCGTGTCACACATTATTTGATATCATATTTATGGTATACGCATTATTTATCTCAATAAAACAATGGTTTGATAATTTAATTATTTCTAAAAAGATATATTTCGCCGGTCATGCCCCACTTGTCGTTTTTTATGTAATAGAAATATCTTAAAATATGAAAATTATATGTTTTCATTCTTTGATATTTTATGGATTGAAAAATTTACTTTTGAACATATGCAGCAACAATTGAAAGGACTTTTCATTAAAAATTGAGAAAACTGTGGTATGACGTCTTATTCATTGACATTCTTCTAGACAGCCATATTGAAGCCTGAACTATTTCATAAATTTAATAAATTTTGGACTTGGATTAAGACAAATTTAAATAATTACTGGATAGAATAATGTTTCTTAAAATTTCATAAAATAGATTATTTAATAGAAAGAAGAACTAAAATAATTAAGGAATAGCAAGGTTATTTGCAAAGTCGCTCTTGCCCCGCTGGTACCGAATTAGATCGAAATGACATGCAATGCTTTCATACAGATTTCGGATTTTTTATTTGATAAGCAAACTATACATCAAAATGATTCGCTTTTCAATACCAATTACCTGTGATGAAAAAAGGATCCAGGGCCTTAGAGATTTTAGCCCAAAATTGAAAAATTGGAAGTTTTCTCCTATCCCGAAATTCAAGATTATCTAGAATATTCCTTGTTGGTGATAGGCAGTTTTAAATCTTCCAAAAGTGGGAGTCAAAACTAGGAAAATCTATAGAATGACTTTTAGTAATAATATTCACTTCCAGCGTTAAATATTCGTTTTTATGGTTGGAAATTAATTTTTTTACCTGAGGAAAGTATGGAAAGCACCCGATACAAAAGGTTAGTAAACTTCTATTTCAATGTCTTGAAATATTTATTATTTAAATAATGAAACAAATCGCTTTTTAACCAACAAATACTAACTAAAGCTTCTCGAATCTTCCATATATGGATTCATTTACACAAAAATAAAATAAGAAAATCCAAGAAAAGTATGAAAACAAGAAAACTTTTGTTTTTGCAGCTACATTAAAAGCAGAAAGAAAAAATGTACTTGTGACTTTTTTCTCTCAAAAGGCTTTTCAAATTTAAAGTTTAAGGCTTTTTATTTTTGAATTCAGAGTCTTCGAAAAAAGTACAGCAGGTAGGGTGCCTCGCGAGGGTGGCCCAGAAAATCGACTTTTGAGTTTTGGTGATCGATCCCCCAAATAGTTCATTTTCCGAAAACATATCTTGCACTATGTAAATCTAAGAAGACACTTTTTAAAGGTAGAAAAATAATTTCCAGATATAAAAATATAATACATTTCCAATATACAAAAACTGGTATTTTTCTCCTACCCTGAAATTCTAAAATATCTGAAACATGACTTGTTGGTCCTAGAAAGTTATAAATTTTTCAGAATTGGAAGTCAGAAATAGGAACAGCAAGTAGGACCAGTTTATTAAAATTTTAAAAGAAACCCAATGTTTCGGAAAGACGCCATTTCCATCATCAGGGGATACCAAATTTGGTTGAAAATGAACTTTTTTGTTAAATATTCATATGTTCGGGTTGAAAGTTCAACTATTTTGTAGAAAATTCACCATTCTGATTTAAAAGTTCAACAAATCGCTTGAATTTTTTTCCTTGTTGAAAATACTCGTTTTTGGTAGAAAATTAATTTTTTTAACTGCAAATCTTACAATTCTAGTTAAAGATCCGTCATTTTAGTTGAAAATTTATATCTTCGATAAAAATTTCATCTCTTTGGTCAAGAATCCAAACTATTTATGGTTGAAAGTTACCCCTTTTTGGTTAAACTGTCATTGAAAGTTTATCTTTTTTGGTGAAATTTTTGAATATTTGGTAAAAAACTGAATTATTCTGTTCAAACTTCAACCATTTTGTAGATAGTTATTTTTTTCTTCTGAAAATTCAATTGTTTTCTTAATTATCTGTTTTGGTTGAGCATTTAACTATTCTGTTGATAATTAATATTTTTGATTAAATTTAACAGCTTTTTAAATAAAATTCAGATATTTTTTGATTGAAACATCAACTATACTTCTTTTCGTTGAGAATTAATGTTGTTTTATTGAAAACTTGACTATTTGTTCGAAACTTAAACTCTTTTGTTATGAATTATTTTTTTGGTTGCAGATCCACAATTTTATTTGAAAATGCATTTCTTTGGTTGAAACTTAATTTTCTTAACTGATAATTTAACTATTGAATTTTTGGTTGAAATGATCTTTTTTAGTGGAAAATTCAATTGTTTGTTTGAAAAATTATCTTATTTCGGGTGAAAACTCAACTATTTGTTTGGAAATTCGTATTTTTTGGTAAAAAAAATATCTTCTTAAATGAAAATTATTCTTCTTGGTTGACAACTTAACGTCTTGTTCAAATACGAACTATTTTGTTACATTTGTTGCCAAATTTTTGTCAATGTATGATTGAAAATTCAAATTTTTGGTGAAAAATTAATCTTTTTCAGTGGAAAATTCAACGTTTTCTATCACATTTTCTCTTGATTCCAGGAAGTTGTAAATCTTTCAAAAGTGGAAGTGGGAACCCAGTTAACAGAAAAATGCTTTTAGAAGGAGAACAATTGATTTTCAATGAGCGATAGATATTTATAGCCCAAAGTAGGAACATTTAAAGTTTTTTTTCACCCTGAAATTCAAAATTGTCTAAAACAATCGTTGTTTTAGAAATATTACGTCAGTCATGATTAACCTACGACTTACAGTAAAAAGTATAACTGCCACAGTGGATCATTTTGATCTGAATTTGAAATAAGAATAGTGTGCATCGGTTTGATATTCCGGGTTTTATTGTGAAATGACGCTATTATTTCTCACTTTTGTAAAATATGACTTGTTCAATTTCAGACTAGTTACAGAATCTTTTCTCTAGAGTAAAACTCAGCTATGAAATTTCCACCCGAATCAATTTTAGTATAGATACTCCTTTAAAGAGTACATTTACATCTGAGAGAAGATATTCTGTTTTACTTTTAATGTAATTTTGAATAGGATAAACCATATTTACATAGAGAAACGTTAACGTATCCGTAGAGACGTCTTGGAGTCAAGGGAAATAAACTAGTCGAGGTAGACTACATACCTATACTTCCTTATGTTCCCACTGTATATAAATCACTACATTAATTCCTATGTGCATATTCAATCATATGTGGAGTCTTCAAAGCCCTTTTGCACTTCTTCACTATATTTGTACTTTCAATATCTTCCCCAGAGAAAAATTTTAAATAGCATTAAAAAGTATCTAATATAAAAAGTTTTAAACTTGAAGTTCAATTCCTTGGAATATTTATTCTTGAGGTGATAAACCACATCAATTTTGTAACAAAATAAATACCAACTGTGTGAACTCTTAACATTTCCTATAAAAAGTGAAGTTAATATATATAGATTTATGTACACATAAAATAAAATAAAATAAGGTCAAAGTTTTCTAGGTTCTAGGGCCATACCCGATTGGATCCCTACTATCAGGAGCGTGTTGCCGAATTTTAGTATAATAATCTTACACAACCTGGGCTTTCAAAAAGCGTAGTTTTGGGGAAATGTTTTTCAAAAATGTTTAAGCACATTTTTCACTGAAACTACCCAAGATATTCCGATGTTCTTTGCAATGAAAGGTCTCTTTGAGCACTACCGAAATTCGTATGTAGCCAATCTGAACTTCATGAAAATGCTAAAACATAAAAAAACAAAAAAAAATGCTCTAATAAAATCAACGAGTTAATGGTATACATTTTCACAAAACAAGGCGATTCCCTTATTTTCGCATTCGACGAAGAAAATTGCATAAGAAACTGCCAATGAATCTTTTTTATCCTAGTGGAAAGTAGTGATGATTTATAGTTTTATTCTTTTCAAAGTCCTTCTGATATTGAACAGAAAAAAGTTTTATTTTAAGAAAGAGAATCATGTATTGAGTCAAAGGAATCTTATTTTGAAACAAAAAATAAACCTTACTATAACTTCGGGTTAAAAAATATACCTAATTCAGGGTATTTATTAAGTTTGAACCAAAATTGAACATTAGACCTGGAAAAGTTGATACATCTAAATTTATTAAGAAATTTGTCTTACTTTTGTAACAGCTTAATTTAACTACAGCTTAATTAGGCCTTATTTTCCTTAAAGTTAGATTCAGGCCTTTTTTTGGTCTGAAAACAAGATCCCTTTAACTTAACACATTTCTTAAAATGAAACTTGTTCTTTCTTTTCAATGCCAGAGAGACTTCAAAAAGAAAAAAACTGAAAATTATCACTGCTTTCCACCCGGATAAGAAAGCTTATCTATCGGTTTCTTATGCAATTTTTTCGTAGGATTGGAAAATAAAGAAATCGTTTTGTTCCATGTAAATTTGCACCATAAAATCCTTCTTGGTATTAGAGCATTATTTCTTCTACCTTAATTTGTTTTTTTTTACCAATTCCAGATTAAATCGCTACATATTTTCAAAGCGCTTCAAGACATGTTTTATTTAAAAAAAGAAATCGACAAATTATGGTAGTTTCAAACAAAAATCAATTTGGAAATAAATTCCTCTTTTTTATTGGGCATTGCTCTTCTTTTCAATATGTTTGGCTAAATTTGTAACCAAATTGGGAGCGGAAAGAAAAACTAAAATAGTAAGTTGACGCTCTCACAATTCAAGTTGAATTAATAGAAAATTAGACATTGCCGTGTTTTGATTCGAAAAAACTTCATTAAAACAAAAATTTACAGAAATCGATCTAAAGATTTGTCTAATTAATTATTTTGTTCCTAAGTCAGATACCTAGTTCAAAACTGAAACTTGTTCAAATTTTGTATATTTAATGAGATCACAAAATCATAGCGTACAATACACTTTGCAGTTCAAAATTTTTCTGAAAATCTTATGAATTTTGAGGGGTCCTTTTCAGCGGTCGCGCGCGGACGATGGAGAGAAACCCGCGTCTGACCATAACGGTGCGGCATCACTGTCTTCTTCGGGTCTTCCGTGAGCGTCAGTAGTACAATTCATACTATGACCAGCCAAAGTCAAGTAAAGCTTCTAAATTATCCCTCAACGGCAAGAAAAGATTTAAAACCCCCATAGATTTTTCTCCGTTGGCAACATTTTTCACAAAATGTATAATAAAATTTACTTTATCAAATATTATAACTTACTGTAAAGAAGCATTTAAAATAAAAACATGCAATCCATATCTCCGATACCAGATGCCAATCATTATTTAGAAATTCAAGGAACCATTTTTAGAAATCAAGCAATGGGATTTGATATTTAATCGAATCACAAAATCCTTACTAAAATATAATTTTCATTACAAAATTTTTCTTAAAAGTTTATGAATTTTAGAGGTCCTTTTCAGTAGTCACGCACGGACGCTGAAGAGAAACCCACGCCTGACCAAAACGGCGCGGCATCACTGTCTCCTTTGGGTCTTCCGTAAGCGTCAGTAGTGCAACTCAAGCTATGGCTATGCAAAGTCTAGTAAAGCTTCTAAATTAACCCTAAACTACATAAAAAGAATGTCGAAACCGTGGATTTCTCTTTGTAGGAAAAATTTGCTGTAAAATTAATAATAACCTGACTTCATTAAATCGTATAACTTATTATAAAGATCCATTAAAAATGAAAAGTTCCTAGCCATATTTCCGTTACCAGATGCCAATCATTATTTACAAATTCGATGAACCATTTCTAGAAATCAAGCACTGGGATTTTACGAATTAATATTAATATTATATTATTAATATATGTAGGATTGACATTATTGCAAGGAACCAATCAAAGTGCAAGAAAATTATATTTTCAGAAAGAGTGGATAGAATAAAAAGTAGAAACTCAAAGGAAGTGAAGGAAGGCGGAAAGAGGTATAGTAATCAGTATGCAACTGGGGTTTCCATGGTGTAACAAGCTCTGTACATTTTTTTTTCTTTCTTGCCTCCTTCGCATTACTCTTACTTCTTTCTTCTCTCTCTATTCACAACCGAGCATCCTGTCTTTCCCAAGTCTTCTTTCTTCTACATTTTTCCCGATGAGCTTTCCCAGCCGCACTAACAGCCACCTACACTTGGCTTGGAAAACTGGCCTTGTTCGCCTACTTACTAACTATATATGTACTGTAGTTCTATAGGGATATAAGGGAACGAAAAGAGTAAGTCTCTAGAGAGGGGGTGGACTTTTTTACCACCCTCTCCCTTTTTACTTCCGTTTCCGTTCGTCTGTACCACTGATTGTGACTGAGCTTTTTCTGTGGGCTTCCGGGGCTAACTTGGCCGTTTAATGCGAGAGGGCAATTGGAAGGAGAAAGTTAAGGGTGAGAATTCAAAAAGAGAGCAAGAGATTGCAAGTATACGAGAGACAATGATAGAATAGGAGACATGTCTGTACGTTTGAATAAGAAGAGCGGCACTATTTTTTCATCAGGGCTCATTGTTCCAATCGCAGTGCATTTTTTTCGAGTTTAAAACCACTTCTTCGTCTTTGAATTGAAATAATAAAAAGAACTGTCAGTGAAACAATGTACAAAATGAAATACTCTTTCGTGTATGTTATCAAAAATGACAGAAATTTTTTCAGTCACTTTAAAATTACTCTAACAGAGATAATCGGATGTAATATAGTAAATGCCCATTGATCAATTTGATCCCGAAATTGGATTAAAATTACATGAATTTTTCTCCCAAAATGAAATCTAAAATTATCCTGACCATTCCCTGTGTGTCATACAATTGAATTTATCTTCTTAAGTTAAAAATTCAACTATTTAGTTAAAAATTAAACTTTTTCAACAATTCAAATTGGCGGAATGAAAATTCAACTGCTCTGTAGAAAATTAACTTTTTGGCTTAATAATTCAACAATTTGAATGCATTTTTGTCTCTCTCTCTCTTGACTGCAGAATCTTTCTTGGATAAAAATGTGACTCTTTGGTGAGAATTCGTCTTTTTCTTTTGAAAATGTATCTGTTTTGTAGAAATTTCATCACTGTTGGTTCAAACTGCAACAGGTTGGGTGAAAATTAATTTTTTTCATTAAGCATTCAAATATTTTGTTGAAAGTTCGTCTGTATTGGTTGAACTCAACTGTATATCATTTCAAATAGGAATGTTTATGATTCAAATACCAACTATTAAAAAATTCATTCATTCAGTAGAAATTTCATCCTAGATTGATAATTCAACTATTTTGGTAAAAAAAACTCAACAGATTGGTTGACATTTCTTTTGTCTTGACTTAAGAATTTTTTTCCTTCGTTGAAAATTCAACCGTTTGCATGCAAATTCGTTTTTTTTTTGTAGAAAATTATTTTTTTAACCTAAAATTCATCTACTTTAGCTGAAAATTTAAAAATTGGTTTGAAGATTCTTGTATTTTGTTTGAAATACATTTTTCCCAGTAGGACATTAAACATTCTTCGGAAAATTCATATTTTTCGTTGAAAATATAACTACTTGGTTGAAAGATAAACTCTACTGTTAAAAATTAACTTTTTTTTCAGAAGATTCGTCATTTTGATTTAAAATTCATTTCGCTGGTCGCAAATTTAATTATTTTGTTGACAAATCGATTTATTGGTACAAGATTAAATTTACTAACTGTAAATTTAACTATTCCAGTTGAAGATTCATCATCTTAGTTGGAAATTCATTTTTTTTGTAGAAAATTCGCCTTCTTGGTACAGAGTTAAACTTTTTGGTTGAAAATCCATCTTTTTGCGGAAAATATAACTACTTGGTTAAAAGTGGAACTCCATTGTCAAAACTTAACTTTTTCTGTTAAATTATTGAAAATTGAATTTTGTAGTAGAAAATTCATTTTTTAACTGAAAATTTAACTACTTCAATTGAAAATGTATCATTCCAGTTAAAAATTAATTTCTGATAGTGGAAATTTAATGTCTTCGAATGAAAATGCAACTATTTGATGTTGAAAGTTATTTTTCCCTTGTTAAAAAATACATAGATATATGTATTATATATATACTATTATATTTTTGATTGACAATGTATCTTTTTTTGTTACAAATTTTATCATTTAAAAAAAAAATTCAATTCGTTTCTGGGAATTTAACAATTTGATTAAAAAGTCATTCTTTATGGTAAAAAATACAAGTATTTTGTCAAAAATTCATCTTCTTGGTTGAAAATTTAGCTATTTCGTTAAAATGTGTACTCTTTTGCGAAGAAAATTCTTTTTTTTTTTGTCAATGATTTATCCAGTTCAGTTAAAAATTCATCTCTTTGGTTGAAAAATCAACTACTTTGTTGAAAATTCAATGTTTTTCTAAAATATTTTCTGCTGGTCTTAGAAATTTGTAAATCTTCCAGAAGAGATTTAAATCCCAGAGCCATAGAGATATATGTATAACCCAATATAGGAAAATTTGAATTTTTCTGCCACCCTGAAATTCAAAATTTGCTGAAACAGATATGAACGAAGTTGTGTGAAAATTAATCTCAGATCTGCAAAAGTGTATCATTTTGATACAATATCCCGCGGTTTACTGTGAAGGAAATGAATTCAATAAAATTATTCTCATTTAGAAATTTTTTATCTCATTCTAATAAACGCAACTTTGTTGAGAAGAA
>CAKNXH010046769.1:0-14820 GCA_932178445.1 Andricus quercusramuli
AATGCATTCTGCTGATTCTAAAAGCGTCTCGGAAACGACCAGTCCTTTTTCATGTGCTTCAATCATTGCCTTGGCCAATTTACCACCAACGAGATGACGCGATCTCTCGACATTCATTTTTTGAAATGAATTTGGATGAAAATGAACCTCTGTGATGTGGTTCAAATTATTGGACAACTTGCCTCTTTGATCTGCATCTCAGGTAGCTTTCATTTCGGAAAGATACAAGACTTTTCCATTCATGAATATCTTTCCATTTGTCAGGAGAGCGTTCACGAAATTTTTCACTTCGTGGCAAAAGTCATGAATGGAAATGATCTTTTTACCATTGTGCTCAAAGCTAGGCTTTTGTGCTGTTACTTTCAGGAGATAGTAGCACTTAATATTAGGAGTACCTTGGTCGCAAACCGTCATCCTGATATCGAGGCCAATTTCTTCACCCTTGTCGAGTAGCATTTTAAGTAGGGCCACAATGTTTTTTCCATTGACAGAATGTCGTGCAAAGAAAAATCCAACTACTTGTCGCCACCTATATGAAGTGTGTATACCATTGAGTGTGAACACAAAAACATGATTGGCACGATTTTGCGTTCTTCCCAATGGGCCAAGATCTTCGAAGCCTTCTATCAAATCGTGTTTCGTACTGTACTCGTCGAATTCTTTGCACGACATTTCATCCCATTTTGCATTACACAACTTTGCTTCCGGTGGCAAAGTTTTTAGATCTTTTTCGAGATCTTGGAATGACAATTCTATGAAGCCCGGAGTAACGTCGTTCTTAGCGACCCATTTTTCGACGGTTCTGGTATGAGGCAATTGTAATCCTGTTTGTCGCATTCTATCATAGCAGGATGCCGAATGATAATGCCATTGCATCGCTAAAAGCTTCTGAGCATCGGTGTAAGGTTGTGCACAATTATCAGGTCTCATTTGCAACCCAATCATGGTTTTACGCGCTTCGTTTGTGACATTATTTGAAGCTAAAAATGTTTCCAGATCAATGTTATTATCATTCTTTGGAATTTCTTCTTGTCTAATAGTTGTTCTTTTGATATCTGATAATTGTTGAACAACCTTACTGAACATCGCACGCAATCTTGCATTTTCTGCTTCTAATTGCATTTCTCTATTCATCTCTAAATCAAAATCCTGTCCAGAAGAATTATCAACTTCAGCCATCGATGGCTGAGCGCGGGGAGGAGAAGGAATATAAAATTCATAATTCTCTCTTTCTTTCCTAAAAGCAAGCCCATCAGATTCCTGATTTAGAGATGAAGATTCTTGCAATTGAGCATTTTCAACGGTATTTTCAATCGCTCTATTTCCCTTATGATAAACTCTTACCACACTTTTTTCATCAAAAGGACGATCAACAGCACTGTCAAGTTGCCTATAATCAATAGGCACTGCTCGACGATCAAGTTTCTGGTGCTCTGGGGTTGTGAAATCCTCGGAACGAAAATGGCTTTAGCAAATCATCGTCCTCCATTTAACCGCAGATGGATTAATTCCTGAAAATGAATTTTTAATTATAATTTCAATTATAAAATACAAATCGATTCATTTAATCAATTTATTTTATTATTATGTATTTATTATTAAATCCTGAAATTAAATCCTACAACGTAATATTGCAAAAAAATTTATAAATGAACTTTTTTTAATTTAAATAAACTCAACACAATAAATTTCATCACTGGAATGGTGGACCGAAGCCAATTTAATGAATTTTGGTTAGTTTAATTTAAAAAATTCTAGATCATTTTATTCCACCACGTGAAAGTCAGTCATGCATTCTTGCCTGGAAATGTTTATTCAATAATTTTCATAAATTAGAATTTTAATTTAATAATTATTTAATTTATTTTATAGTTATTTTAATTAATAATGATTTAATTCAATAATCCTCATTCATTTATTTTTAAAAAATCTTTCCGCTTCGCGGGCACATGATGCGGGCACATTCGTGACTTTCAGGCATCACAGCACAAAAGGAGCTCAAGAAAGGGGAAATAGGGTGGTTTTCTCACGAAAAAGGGGGAAATAGGGGCAATATTAAACATTTATTTTCATATCTCGAAAAGAACAAACAATCTTTTTGTAAGGCATGTTATATTTTTGAATAGTTTTCAATTATTTCCGCCACTAAATATTTGTTTTCAAAAATTTGATGTACTTAGATCGTTAGAAATCCATCCACAGTCATATAAAAAAGTCAGAGAGAAAACAAAATTAGTTAAATACAAACTTTTGACAAGTTTAGCATCGTTCTCATGAATATTTTCTTCCAAGATTTGTCATTTCATCCTTACTATATTTAATACTTTCAATGTAAATTTGAAACTAAGCTTTTCAGTAGAGCGAAGTAAAAATGGTAAAAATTAATCGAATCGTTTGAATTGAGTGATAAAAATTTATGGGTGGACATTCAAAACAAGTGAAGAAAAAAATTTTGAAATCGGTTAATATCTTCTATTCTCTTTCTCAAATTTACAATTAATCATTTTTTTAAATTTTAAAAAAAAATGTTCCTTATTTAAAATTGTTTGAAAATATACAAAAACATGTGCTTTGAATTGATTCGAACCTGAAATTGAGTCAGCTTCAACCAAAGAAACATTTTATTATTTTTTATTCACGGGAAACATTTTTTTCGTGGTGTTTATAACGTTCCAAAATCGCAAATAACATATGAAATGCCAAAAATCCTAACTCACGACAAATTTTTTTCCGTTAATTTTCAACCACACATTGAAATTGTTAGTTGAAAAACTTAGATCTTAACAATAAAAAAACTGTCACTAAAATGATGAATTTTTAACTAAAAAATAAATTCGTAACAAAGTTGCTCAAAATTCGACAAATAGTTGAATTCTTGACCAAAACTGTCCACTTTTCGAGAGAAAATTCAAATTTTCTACAAAATAGTTGAATCTTTAACTCGAAAACACGAATTTCCAACAAGTGTTGAGTTTTCAAACAAAAAAGATTTTCTAGTCAATAAAGAAAGAAATAGCATTCCAAAAGTCGAACTTTAAAGCAAGAAGATTAATTTTTTACAAAAAAAGGACTATTTTTGAACAAATTACATAAATTTTTAACCAAATAGTTGAATTTTCAAAATAAAAAAAATCATCTTTGAACCAAAAATGGAATTGCTACATTTTCATTTCAAGAAAATAATTTTCAAATGAAAAACTCAAATTTCTACAATACTATTGAATTTTTGAGCCAAAAATAGAACTTTCTACCATACAGTTGAATTTTGAATTCAAAAATATGAGCTTTCAATACAAAAAATGATTTTCAACCAAAAAGACATATCTTCAACCAGATAAATATATTATCAAAAATAAATAGTTCAATTTTTCAACTAATTTTCTGCCAAAAAATGTAACTTTTGAACGAAATTCATGAACTTGCAACCAAATAGTTGAATTTCCGACTAAAAAAAAATCAATTTTCAAAAACAAACGGAATAGTTCAAATGTGAGATAAAAAAAAGTAATTTCCAAAGAAAAAATTTTTCAACAATAGTTAAATTTTCAAGCAAAGATTTGAAAACACCAAAAATTGCTCAAGTTAGAACATTCAAAATTGCAGTTGATGAAATTGGAATATTCCACTTTTTAATTAGATATTTAACTTTGTACATTTCAACTAAAATGTGTTAATCTTCTAATACTTATTTAAAAAGTACTATATATTTTGTAACTGTTCCAATTTTATATTGGATAATAACTTCTATCTCCAGTTTTCACATTGTCAACCTGCTTTAAAATGTTTCAACTTCAAATTTTTTTAAGAGTATTTATTTTTAATTGTCAGCACTTGAAACGTGTACCTTATTTATTCATAAATAATTTATTTAAGTGCTATAATTGCTTTAATTATTATTGAATTAATAATATATAGAATTCCTGAAAATAAAACAAGAATTCAACGATAAAATTTGGACAACCACCACAAAATGCTCCTATTGCAATTCCTAAAAAACAAAATTAAAAAACTTGTTTCTTCGGACCAAAATAAAAAAAGAGGAGAAAGAAAAATGAGAAAAATGAAAAATAATGTCCTTCAGTTATTATTGAATAATTGTTACAATTTCAAATATCGAATATTTAAAGAGAAAAGAGGAAAAAGGGGAAGTTTTTTGAGAATAGGGGAAAAAGGGGGAATTTCCAGAAAAATGAGAAACTAAGAAAAAAAGGGGAAGACTGTGCAACCTGTATTTTTCTAATTCAGTGGAGACACGTTAATAATTTTTATTTATTTACTTACCTGCATTTTGGCACCATACAATAAATGTTTGACTGCTTTTCGGTGGTAAACAGAATAAAATAATCCCGGCATCTCCTCGTCTATTTCGACCGTTTATGTAAGCACACCGATCGGCAGCACTTCCAGACATTATTTTTATTCTATTTTCACTCAAAAACACTTTGTAAATGTTCTATCAATAGTTCACTAACAGCAAACTATTAATCAAGCTCAATTTCAAGGGAAAAATAATTTCCAACCGCCAATAAACACCAAAGCTTTAATCGCACCGGCATGCGTGTGTTCCTTTGTTGTGAAATTAGGAAAACAAATGAGTGCAGATCTAATTTGCGCACGTGTCGTATTGTGATTTAAAGAATAACACATAACACTATCCAGTTTAAAGTTTTTATAAATTGCCACTCCTGTTTCTAATTGTAATTTTAATAATTAATTTACCTTTTTTCCTTATAAAATATATGTTTATATTTATATAAATAAAAATTAAATGTTAATATGTACCTGCTTGCAAAAAATAATTTTGCCTAAATACTTTCATTGACTTTTTTTTACGAATGAAATAGTCGAAGAAAACATTTTTTGATATTATATTAAGGTATTTTTTAGTTTTCTTTTTTTTTAAATAGAAATATGAAAATAGAGTGTATATTTTATTGCATAAAAGTGTTTCTTTAAATTGTCCCGAACGTTCACGTAAAAATTTGAATTATCCTTTTTAGGAATACAATATTAAGAAAAAAAACGTTTTATTGTTTAAGTTTTCATAAGTTTTCATAATACAAATAAAAAGATGGAATTTCAAGGTTAAGATTTTCAATTAATCTCTTCAATTACTTCCATTCTATTATTATTATTGATTAAAGTACAACCAACAGTAAAATTTGTTATACGATGATAAAATTATCCCATTCTTTCTAGATCTAGACGTTATACCGAATTTTCTTTATCATCCTTTCAGTGACTTGCTCATTCTTCATTTATATAACACTATATTTTAATTTTTTTCAGTAATACGAATAAATTACATATACTTAAAATATTTTTAAATGGGGAAAAGTTAATTCCAGTCCTCAAGAATAAATGAATAGTCCATAATAATTAAAAAATTTCAAATTCCCGCTCGAATAAAGCAGTCTTTAATATTTGTTTTTTCTTGTATTTTTTACGTGCTTTAGTATTTTACTGAAATTTACAATTTTATTTCTTTGGATTAACTTGAAATAAAAATCATAAAAATTGTGGGAAATTGTTTTTAATATTTTAATAGTACTTGCTGAAATCTAAGAGTTTCGTTTCACAGAGCGAAAGCTCAAACTTTTAATTTAAAGTATTTTTTAACCAAACTAAAACTGTTCAATATAGATTTACAAATAGACATGTCTATTTATACAATTTTAATAAAATATTCAAGGAAACATCATAAGAAGTAAAAATGGAATTAGAGTGAAGGGAATCAAAAGTCAAAATTAAATTTTTACTGATGATTACTGATTTTGGAATCAAATTACAGAATTTATTATGAATAATTATGTAAGCAAGTAAATTCGCACAAAAAAGATCGATTACCAGAAAAAAAGAAGAAAGTTTAGAAATTAGAAATAAAATTTCTACGTACCTGCTTCAAATGATATTTTTTTCTTAAACATCTCCACTGACGTCATATTTTTTCTTTTCAATAATCTTTGAAAACCTTTATAAGGATTTCTGCGAAAACTAACAATAAATCCTAGTTTATTAAGTTAATTATTTATGTAGGGACGAATGAAAAGTGAAGAGATAATAAATACACAAATTAACGGATTCCGAAAATATAATTTCCTGAATTATGAAATCTCTGAATTTTAAAATGACAGAATTTTAAATTTACTGCAATGCTAAAAATCTCAATAATCTCCGAAATCAACATTTACGGAACTAATAATTGTCCAATTATCAAATTTTACGAATTTGGCTGATTTCCGAAATTTAATATTGACAAAAATGAATAATTATTATTTAATATTTCTTCAATAACTAATTGTTTATTTTCGTCAAATCTTAAATTTCAAAAATATGCAAATTGCACGGAAATTTAATGTTTCGTTAATTACATGGTTAAAAATTGTATAATTCAAAAATTATATAATTCGTTAAATTATAATTTCGGATATTTTTAGATTGGGGATTTTTTTTTTTCGAGAAATAAAAATCGTGTATCGTTATATTAGAGCCCTAAAATGTTATTATTTTTCACTTTGTATTTTTGAATTTTCTTGACGTTAATTTGTGTAGGGGAAACCTCCCTACAGTGGATCATGAAACCTACAGTGGATAATCATTCATTAAAAATACTAATAATGTAATATAATTACTTTAATTTAATTAATATAATTATTACTTTAATAATTAATATAATTTAATTAATATATGATACAATATATTATATTATATACAATTAATATACATAAATTAAAATTAAAATTGATTATTTTTCTTCTATTTGTGCTCTTAATATTCAATGACTTCTGCATTTTTTATTACGTCCTATATTATAAGATATTTTTCTCTCTTCCAGTCATCAGAGTGAATTATATGTACTACAAGTATTTTCAAATAGGAAAAAGTCCGTTCCAGTCCTTTAATATACATAAATAATTAATAATAATGCAAAGATTTTAAATACCCGCTCGACATTTATAGCGCCGCCTTGCGGTATGTGGTCGAAACAATCGCTTTAAACGAAGCGGCAATGCCGAATTTAGCCGAAAAGTACCGAATAAAGCCGAGGCCACAAAACTGAAGGTAGCGCCGCCCTCGTGACATGTGGCCTAACTAGACCCTTGCCGCATCTAGGTAAAATATCTTTGGTATAGATATAAATAATTTTCTTGGATTTTTGACAGACATTTTCTTGTATTGAGGCACAACACACCAATGGTAGCGCTGATGTTTTTTGCATTTTTATGGAAAAAACATGAATCGCCCGGCTTCTTTACAAGTGTTTGGCGGCTAGGTACTTCACATCAAGATGGCGGAATGGGCACGAAAGAAATAGGAATTTTAAATGTGTACAAATTTTTCTTTTCAAATATAAATTCCAAAAAAAGTTCTTTTCACACTATGCTGGTATTATTAGTGATTTTAGAGCATATACTTTATTATGCAAAAATAAAACAAAATTAGTGGATGACCCTATTAATTAGGAACCGGGTACTTTCTATTCCATGTAAATTTATATTTTATAACTTTTTGTAGCACAGCATACATTTGGTGAGTTTTTTGTCTTTTCAATTCTCGAAATTCAAATCCTAGCTGCCATGGGATTACACTATATTGCGTAGTTTTCCCCATTACAGACATAATTATTTATTTGTTTTTGTTTATTTGCTATTGTGAATGATTTAATTCGTAAAAATAAATTGATTTATAAAGTGAGGTTAAGTGCACGTACAATTTAGTTTGTCCTCCATCATAGAGCGTATCTTACTGGGTTTTTTACGCTTTACAACGTATATTACGTTGAAAACTTATTATATACGTCAAAAAGTCCAAATAAGTTACATGTATAAAGCGTGCGCGTAACTGACCAACTCCATGTCAAAATTCTCATAAATTCTCCGAGAATTTATTTCGCGCTTATATTCTCGGTAATATCCTGATTCTCGTTACCGGCTTTAGAACTCTAAAATTCCATCCCCCGAAAAAATACCCAAAGATCCATATTATTGACACAAGAAGTAGGGGAAGACGACGGGACTCAAATAATGGACATTGGCATCGTAGACATCCAACACGCGTGCAATTTGGAAAATAGCCATTTTTCTATGATAAGATAATCCTGAAGTGACTACATATATTAAGAAATTAGGCGTTTGCATTGTGGTAAGTGATACTTATAGATTTTACACGAATGATCAACATCGCCAATATCTTTATAGAATTCTGATAAATTATAGTTTGTATCCGCAGAATATCCTCTAGAACTTTAGATCACTTATCACCGCCACTCTGTACACTTTTTTGTATTTAATTTAAAAAATGACTCCTAATAATAATTATGTTAATATTAACTTTATTAAATCGGAAATAAAACTATGTAGAGCAGTGATGTAAACAATCTGAATAGAGCGGGAAACCATGTCTGTAACCCTTTGTTTTGACTAGATTATACAGGTTATAATTCTTTTAGATAAGATAGACTCAACAATAATTCAACTTTAGCTTTATATAGTAGTTGTCTGTTATGTAATTGACAAGAGAGATAAGTAACCGAAGATAACCTCAAAATATTTTGTCGTGTTCGCCATGACGTTTCTTCATAGATACACTGCCATCTATGTAATATTACTGTTATATAACTGTTAAACAATTGAAATCACCTCTTTTCAGAGTACGGTGTGTTCAGAAAAATAACTTATAAACAAATACAACTCCTCTCGACTTTGTTTTTGGCCTCAAATTTTGGTTATTTTCCAATTTATTTTTTCAAACAAAAAAAAAAAAATTGAGAAAAACAATAAATAATTATTTTCTTTGGAATTAAATGAAGATTTTTTAGCTGGTTGTTGTTGTTTTTTTAAAGAATAATTTAGAGTAGAAAATAAATTTTAAACATGAAATGAATCTGAGATAGGAATAATACTAGTTTTAGTTTTAAAATTCTGAATTCCGAAATTTTTCTTCATGAAAAAACACCTTCATTTTTTTAGCAGGCTATTTCAAATACAATATATATTCTAAAAAAAAATTGACTGCTAGTGATTGCTGGGTCTGAAAAACGTAGAAATGATTAAGCGGTCAAATTTATGTGAAATATTTATATGAGTAAAGAAAACAGTTAGATATTCATCGCAAAGACTTGATTTTTAGGTAAAGTTAATACATTGTTTAGAAGAATGTTTGTATTGGCATTAGGTTCTTTGAAGTATGTATATATAATTACATAAAGTAAATTTTATAAAAATGATCAAATTTATTTTATGTAATTAAATGTACTCATAAGATCCTAATGCCAATACGAAAATTCTTCTGAACGATTTTCAGTCAATTACATACATCTTTAAAAAAAAACAGTTAAGATGTCACTGAATAACCCTAATAGCACGGAACGTCCGTGGAACGTTCCGCGGGCAACTTCGAAACGTTCCGGGCACGTTCCTGGGACGTGAAAAATGTCCGCCATAGGGAACGTTCCACTGGTACTTGAAGAAAACTTACCGTTATTGTTATTTTTAACAACAGATATCTCGTAAACCGTAAGAGATAGGTAAAAATCGATTTCATCCTTGAGTTTTGAGTACCGCATATACTACACTATAATATGTTATCCATATTGTAAACTGACATCGATTTTGACATATGTCTTACGGCTTACGCGATATTTATTGATAATAATAATAATAACAGTAAGTCCTCTTTCGAACGTTCCAAAGAGGCGGACATTTGACACGTGCCTAGAACGTTTCGAAGGTGCCCGCGGAACGTTCCGTGCTTTAAGGAAAAGTTGATAAATCTTTCACTTTTTATTTTTACCATTCAATTTTCAAACAAAAATCAACTTATTTTT
This sequence comes from Andricus quercusramuli, assembly GCA_932178445.1. Taxonomy (NCBI): domain Eukaryota; kingdom Metazoa; phylum Arthropoda; class Insecta; order Hymenoptera; family Cynipidae; genus Andricus; species Andricus quercusramuli. The sequence continues at coordinate 9,827 of CAKNXH010046769.1, forward strand.
AAAAATTCCTTTTGTAGTCCAGAACTATATTTGTTTTCCAGTTTAAGCGCTCTTCCAAGTAACCGAGTAATAATGGATGAAGATGAAGGATCATCACGGCATAAATCATCCCTGATCAAATTCTTCTCTTTCACGAACCCAGCCGTCAAAAAGCTCCTCGGCTGGAAACAAGGTGACGAGGAGGAGAAATGGGCCGAAAGAGCAGTGGGTTCGCTGGTTAAAAAATTACAGAAGAGGGAAGGTGCCCTCGAGGAATTAGAGCGAGTCTTGAGTAACCCGGGGTGTTCTAGTAAATGTATCACAATTCCAAGAAGTCTTGACGGTAGGTTACAAGTTTCTCATCGCAAGGGGTTGCCACATGTTATCTACTGTCGAGTATGGAGGTGGCCTGATCTACAGTCACCCGCTGAATTAAAACCTGTAGAAAATTGCCAGTTTTCATTCACAGCCAAGAAAAGCGAAGTATGCATCAATCCTTATCATTACAAAAGAGTCGAGGCCCAAATTTTGCCATCAATTCTCGTTCCTAGACAATCTGAATACCCTCCAGATCACAGTCTTCTTCCCTTTCAACATGCAGCATCTGACATGATGATGCCGAAAAACATGACGTACTCCACAAACGGTTTTGATACGAGAAACTCGTATCCAACATCACCAATGTCGTCAATCGGTTCGATTCCAAGTCCAGGAAATCCATACAATTCTCAGAGTCCTACTGGCCATCATGGATTTTCCGAAACGCCTCCACCGCCCTTTGATCCTCCCAAAGATGAATTTCAGTACATTCAGTATCAATCGATGGATTTGAATCCATTGAATACTGCATCACACAACGTTACTCAAGTTTGCTATCAGGAACCACAGTACTGGGCCACGATTTCTTACTATGAATTGAATTCGAGAGTTGGCGAGGTTTTCAACTGTCAGTCTCAGCATATAATTGTGGATGGATTCACTCATCCAAATAATTCGGCTCGATTCTGCCTGGGTCAGTTGTCTAATGTAAACAGGAACTCAACTATAGAAAATACGAGAAGACACATTGGAAAGGGTGTGAGTTTTCATTATGTCAATGGAGAGGTTTACGCTGAATGCCTCTCGGATTATTCGGTCTTCGTCCAGTCCAGGAATTGTAATAACTCTCACGGTTTTCATCTGAGTACTGTCTGCAAAATTCCACCAAAATGCTCACTCAAAATTTTTAGCAATCACGAATTTTGGTCCCTGCTTCAGCAAACTGTTAATTGTGGATACGAGAAGGTGTACGAGCTGACAACAATGTGCCTTATCAGGTGAGAGGATATTAAAATTGTATAGTTAATTTCATATTTCACGGAAGTAATTATCTTTATTTATTTTCATAAATAAAAAAGGAAAAAAATGTTTCTCATTCTGATTTCAAACAATTCAAGCTAGATTAACGAAAATTCTGTTTAACTTTTCCACAAATGTCTATTTGCCTCCGTGCCACACATCCTATTTTCTGTACTACCTCCTATCAAAAAGTGGACTATTTATGTAGTTTTTGAAGTACTATAGTGCGCATGAGCAATCTCTAGGTCACTAGTGCTTTAAAAACAGCATATTAGCCTATTTTGTTATGGAGGTAGTGTATAAAATGATATTTCCCATAAATAAAATAGTACGCAATCATAATTTCTCATTATATAGAATTACTGATTGATAATCGGTCTTCTACTTTTACAGAATATCATTTGTGAAAGGATGGGGAGCAGACTACCACCGACAAGATGTTACCTCAACACCATGTTGGATTGAAGTTCAATTAAAAGGGCCATTGCAATGGTTGGACAGAGTTCTGACCGAAATGGGATCGCCTCAATTTGCCATAAGTTCTATATCTTAATCGAAGAACTTGCAGATCCTATCGTAAGAAATTTATAGATTTTCCATCAGTATTTATGAAGTTTATGTGTGCAATATTTCTCGTATCCGAAATTTTTACTCCACAAGTTTCTTTGAAAAGCAGTATTTTTTTATTTCTAATGTTTAAAAAAAAGTTTATTACAATTTTTTAATTCTTGTATGGTCTAAATGCTTTGCGATCGAAAGAAATTGATATCGTACATCCTTCGAGCATTAAAACTTATTTGCGACTGTTTTCTTCCAAGTGATGAATATTTTTTCGTTTGTTATTAGTTCCTCATCAAATTATCTAATAATATAGTTTCAAATTTTATATTATAACATAAGCTAACACTTTGGCAGGAGCGAGGAGTTAACTACTGCAGAATTCAGGTGTACACCTGTTTCTGATTTGGTTTGAATTCAGTGAATTCTTTTAAAGTCGCCTTGAATGCTTTTGAATGTACCCTGAATTCAGATTTATCTCGAGTTGAATCAATTCTAGTTGTATTTGAAGTGAACACTTCAATCGGGTGGACTTGCGTAACGCCTGCAACATTGTAAATCGATGGCCTTAAGTTGTTGAACGTAAACAAACACTATCGTTTTTACAAAAAAAAAATGCTTGAAGCTTGGTATACGGGCACTTTCCTACTGTACAGCCTATAGCAGATAATTATTATTCAAAAATACTAACGTATGTTGCCTAATTAATTAATTTAGGGGATTTCTTCTACCGCTATACCATAATGTATTTCTTTGCGATACTGTCATTGATAAGCAAAATAAGCAAATTTAACAAAATCATTCTACAGCCATTTTCTAGTGTATTAGCTTAAATTCACTTTGTATTCAGTTTAAAACGGTTTCTATTTAAAAAAGTTTTGTTTTATTTTTGGAAGAAATTTTTCCAGATCGATGTTTTGTTATGTGTATCTTTGATAATATTTCTAAAAAAATGTATTGTATTGTCTTAAAGCCATATAATGATTCATTACCAATTTTTGATAATTATAAATTTAGCCAAACTTTCAGCAGGGAGTGTAAAACTTTTCTTTATATATAACAACAATTATGCTAAACATGTTTCAAGTGCTTCAATGACTCGAGAGTTTATTTAATTTAGCATTTAATTTAGGTCATTAATAAATTACGTAAGGGTAAGTTCTGGAATTTTCGACCCCCCGCCTCCCCTTCGTAAGGCTTTTTCTGTAGCAGTTGTATGTAATGTATCATGGGCATAAGATTTTGCCCCCCCCCCCCCAAGCAATATGTAATTAATGGATGACCCCCAGTTAGTGTTACAAAAATGAAGATTTTGTAGATATTTGAAGAAATTAATAAATATTTTGACGGAAAAGTTAGAAAAACTTGTATATTGTGCATTAAAATATGATGGACATTTTTTTAACTCCCTCAATGGTTTTTATTTTGCTAAGTATATTGGTAACGTTGATAAAAATGGTATATTATGTACATATATCTTTTTACATTCGAGATGCGGATGATTGGAGGGATAAGAATAAAGTCACTTGTTTTGCGAGTCTTTCAGACAAATATATTTTTGATGTGTAAACATCTTAGACCTGGATATAGGGAGTCGCGCCTGAGTCGAGTGAAATCATAGCTCGAAAGTGTAACGCAAGCCTCTGACACACGCGTTGTGTCGTGTATCAGAGACCAGCGGCTTGCATCTCTTCATCCACTCAGCGGAGCCCTTCAGTTTCTCTCTCTCTCAGTCTCTCTCGCTCTCCCTTTATTAAAAAAATGTTCATTTCTGAACTTCCTGATATTTTTATTATTATTAAAACTACTCTCCACGAAAGGACTTATAGAACCATATAGAAAAAAAGTCTATGTGGAAAAAGTCGGTTATTGTCACGAAAAACTGCTACCAAATGCGTATAGAACCTGCATTTCTATATGGATCTATATGGAATTACCAACAGCCGCCCAGGGTATTTCTATATGTTTCTGGTAGTATTTCCACTGAGCTTTGGAGAAAGCCTATTTGGCCCTTATAGACCCCTGGGTCTATATGGATCTATACGGCATTACCATTAGTAGTTGAGGTGGTTTCTGGAGGTATTTTCACTCGATTTAAGGGAAAGGCCTTATTGGTCCTCATGGACCCTATGGTCTATATGGAACTATACGGAATTACCATTAGTAGCTTCAGGTTGTTTCTATTGGTTTCTAGTGGTATTTTCACTTTTGCACGGCATTACATATAAGAGAAAATAACATTTTTATATACTCCTACATGTATGTGAGTTATTATTTGCTTCATATAAGATTTCAATTTCAGTTAACGTTTACCGTAGATGTTTACACATTAATCTTTCTTGGGTCGTAGTTTAGGACGCACGTGATGTTTTTTTTTCAACAATTGTAGAACCGTTCTTCGTTTCGCGGTCTCTTGTCGCATCTTCAGGGACAGTATATAAGATACTAGCAATTGCTTATTTAGTTTTTTTTACGTTATTGTTTCGTGGATTTGAGTTATTCAAGTAAGACGTCTAAATACAATTCGAATTATATTCTTTTTTAGAAAAGCGCCCGTTCAAAATTTCTGGAATAGCTATTTAAGTGTGCAAGGTATGTGATTTTACCGAAAGGCTTTTCTCATACATTTTGTGCGAGGTACTTTAGGCATTTAGGGGAAAATAATATAGGAAAAAAACGTCTTCCACTCTTTTTTCATACTCTGGTGGAGAAAAAAAAGTCGACCAAACGGAAAGTTTTCTGTACGGGGGTGAAGCCAGCATAGGAACTTCCGGTAGCAAATCTGACGCCCAGTTCGATCTGGGGACCATCTACAGTGTTAAGATATCTAATAACACTTACATCCACAATCTCAGGGTCCTTGGGAACGCCAGTAATCTTTCCTTTCTTCAAATGAATTTTGGCACACTTGTCCAAACCAAAGTCCATCCCAATCTCTCCTGTGTAGTTCTTGACGATATTTATAGCAGTTTGAAGTTTGCTTTTACCAGCTGCATAGATCTTCAGGTCATCCATATAAAATACATGAGTGACCTTATGCTCACGCTGATTAGTGTCGCCACAGAGGTATCCAGGAGAATTTCGTAGTGCGAGAGATAGAGGCAGAAGTGTGATGCAAA
>CAKNXH010046772.1:0-16501 GCA_932178445.1 Andricus quercusramuli
CTATCATAACATTCGAAATTGTGATACCTAATACACTCTTGTTCTTTTTTCATACATACATACATATGTTTGTATATTTGAAAAAAGTACGTAATATAATTATATGATATAATTCATTATTTAAAATATATAATTATTATTATATTAATCCAAGATTGATAAATGAATAATAAGAGTGTATTAGGTATCACAATTTCGAATGTTATGATAGTTATAGAATACAGGAGATTGTGGCGCGAATTATGAAAGCTGCGCGCCATATATTTTATCACATTTCTTGCTAATCCTAACAAACATATCACAAAAAAATACACAATTAAGGATTACGAATGACGCTATAATCTACAACGATGTTGAGATTGAGAACAGCAAGTAAATTCTGAATAAAATTTGTCAGTAATAAAATATACCATGTGATTCCAATGACTTACATATAACCTTTGATCATTTAAAAAAGTTTGCCTCTTATTAGTAGATTATAATAACTATAATAAATCAGTAATTTTAATTACTATATTTGGCTTCAGTGAGCTAGAAGCGCATATGAAAGCTGTGCGCTATATATTTTATCACAATTCTTGCTAATCCTTACATACATATTACACAAAAATACAAAGTTAAGGATTGAGTATCACTCTATAATCTACGACAATGTTGAGATCAGCAAGTAAATTCTAAATATAATTTGTCAATAATAAAATATCTTATCTGATGTCAATGACTTACATTTAACATTTAATTATTTTGAAAAGTTTGCGCCTTATCAGTATTTTATCATAACTATAATAAATCAGTCATTTTTAATAATAGTATTTGGCTTCAGTGAGCTAGGATCGCATACAAATTAAAAACAATAATAATACTGAATTTCATACACAACAACAGAAAAGACTAATCCCTACTTAAGTTGGACTTATTTCTGCGGAAGTATACAATACTTCTTCGTCAAATTCGCTCGCATAAACAACTTCGCTCTTGAATTCTTTGAGCATTTTCTTTGTAGGCTCAAGGTTAGTGCAACTATTACCTGGCAAAAGATACCGAACTCGCAAAACAGCATCTGCTGCCTTAAAACACATTATGTTTCTTAGTTTGTCCTTTATAATATTAAAAATAGAAAAGGCTCTCTCCACTGAAGCATTTGAAAACGGCAAGCTAAGAAGCGATAAAGCGAATTCTGAAATGAACTTAAATCGTTGTTCGCCCCTGCATTTTTTTCGTCGCTAACTTTCACCCAATATTCATCGGAGGTACTAGCATAAATTTGAAGACGGTGAAGAATTTCCCATTCCTTACATGTGGCATCAATGTCATCGCATACATCTTTAAACATTTCCGCAATATCCACGATACTATCTTTATTTTGACGCGACGCTATTTCGGGACTGAAAAGAGACATTTTTTCCAGAATCCTAATATTATTCGGCATTTTGGCCTAGAGTTCCTCGGACAATTTAATCAAAAAGTCTTCACACCTTTCTTTTATTGCTTGAAGTGCTTCGGGCGCACAGTTGGCACTCTCTTTATAGAAATGATAACCAAAATTTATACATTCTGTGGCCACCAAATAATTTTTAAGTGGAAAAGAAGCTAGGTTCTCACAATTTGACATAGCTTTTTTAGCTGAGATGGGAACACAATTGATTTTAAGCTGCCGTACAAAAGGTTATTAAGGTCCTGTTGAAGCTTGAAAGATTCAGCTGTGTGCGACTGAAAAAGTTTGTTTACAGTTACTACATTCTTCAAAGCGTGACGTACAAAAAACAAATATAATTTAGTTTCCGGGTTGTCATACATCGCGAATAACTACTGTTCAGCTTTGTAACCTGCGTCGCCTCTCTCAGATCTTGATATGTGGAAATGCAATTTTAAGCTATCCCATTGATCTATTATTGTCTCAATAGCGTCTAATCTAGCCAGCCATCGAGTCCCGACAGTTTGGCAATTTTCTTTTGATTATTGCCATCCGCTTTAATTTTGTGCACAAAATTGTAATTAATACCCCTCCTTGTACTCTTTGAGAATCACGATTGGCTCTTTTGGACCATGGTATATAAACACCGTTGTAATTTATCACATGCATTCTCTGAGGATTTATGCAAAGAATGAGACAAACATTTAATTGTGAAGAGATTCGGGTTAATCTCTGTCAGCCTGGAAGAAACAGAATTGTGAGCTTCTACCATGGCGTTCGCCCCATCAACACCAATCCCCAAAAGTCTGTCCAACTTTAGGCCGTCATCTGCCAGTTGCCTTTTGTATGGCATTAGTCATGTCCGCCGCAGTCCCGGATTCTATTTCGATTGACCTATAAAACGTAGTTCTAACACGTCGAAGTTTTTTACTAAAATATCTGATCATGAAACCTAGGCCTTTCTTCGCATCTATCGCAGTGATCTCATCTATGATTATTGAATATCGCGAATTTCCAATATCGTCGATTAACTGCTTAAATAAACACGGCAACAAAAGATTAACTATTTTTCCCGTGCATTTCGTACGGTGAAGTTTTATTTTTTGAAGCATTTTCGAATCCTCATCTAGTTTGTTGATTACTTCACCGAGGTGGTCTACAGTATTTATTGAACAATGTTCTGCTACAAATGCAGAAATTTTCAACTCAGCGATCTTGCGTGTATCATCTATAAGAGGGACTGCAAAACCTGGACCTAGTTTACCTGATTGTTTGATATCCTTATCAATTTTCACATTTCGAAGGTGTCTCTCTGTTTTAGCGTGGTCTTCAAGGGATCTCTTATGTGCTTTCAAATCATGTTTGCAGTAAACATAAAGCTCTGGAGTCATCGCCTTGTAAGGCGGAGGTCATGCAAACCCTCAGGGGAAACATTGTCAATAAAGGAGACCATAAATTTGTCTTGATCGGTTATTTTCAATTTGAATAGTTTAAACATAAATTAAAATTTTGACAATAAAATAAACTTGAATTTTATTAAATGAATCAGTTTGGTACATTTTGGCGCCGGAACAGCGGACCAGAATCAAAATTCAGTTCTTAAATTGTAAATATTGTTTCTTGGTAAATTTATCAGAATAAAGTTGATCCATTGTTTTATTTTGCATTTAAATAAAATTGTATAACTCTGAGACTTAGGAAAATTATTGAATTGCTATTTAGATTTAGAGCGTACAGAAAATGAAAGATAACAAAGAGCCAATTTTCGATATAAATTGCGATCAATGCTAGTTTTTGCAAACTTGATGGACTCATTTCTAATTCAGAGAAAATATTTATATTTCCAAAATTTCGAAGTTTATACTTCTCTTTCTTCGGCCTAACGGTCCAATAAATAAAAACATGAGAAACGATTACAGTTGTTGAAAAATCGATTCACTTTCTACGTTTCGGCTCTTACTGCGGGCCTTCATCAGGAAAGTTTCCATTTCTGAAATAAATCGTGTTTTTATGATATGTTAAAAAGAACTAGAATACAAAAACCTAATGAGTAACATAAAATTTTTGGTTGTTAACTGTCGTTACAAATTACGTAGTGTCAAAAAAGATCAATTCTAAAGTCAATCATGTTAGGAATAAAAAAGTTCCATAAGGTGAAGATTTAACTCTCATGTCGAAATGTATATAGTTATTATGAAATTTTGAGCCTCGAAAAAATTCTTTTAAGAGGCTCCAAACCAATTAGATTACATTTTTAACAGAAAAAAAGTTCCAAATAATGATTAGGACGATGACAAAACAGACATTGGACTGACATTGACATTTATGCTATAGTTGATAGTCTTTTAGCATACTTTAAGTTGTATAAACCCTGTTCTTTTGAATGGAAAAAAAGTGAATTGAATCTTCTTTAATATACCTCAATAAACGGTACTTTATATGATTAGCATGATGAGCTAAATCCTGAATGTTTTGAATCGTGTTATTCACTTCACAATTCAAACATTAATTTCAAAAAATTAATTTAGTCTTTTGAAATGTAGGTAAAACTTTACAGTGTAAATTGTTTAATTGAAATTTATTTGTGTGCTTCCTAATATGTACTTGAATTAAGGTTTCTTTTCGGCATCTTATTAAAAAGATACGTTGCTCCTTAAGATGAACTAATCTTCTTTGGATGTTTATCTGACAGTTCTGTAAGCTATGACACGTTTAAGGTTGGTTTTTTAGATATTTTTATGCGATGCCTATTCGCAAGAGTATGAAAGCAAACTGGCTTGCAATACGTTTTGGTCCAAGCATGAATATCTTTCAGCTCTACTTTCTTGAGAAGAATAAAGAATCTTAGTATTTCATACCTCTTAATAGAAGATAGAAAACATTCCACGATGATTCAGCAAATTCCGATTTCCATTTGCGAGTCATTAGTTTTAATCCCTACTAAAAAAAAGTCAGGAATCGTCAGAAAAAAAGTCAGGACTTCTGACCATTCCTGCCCACTTTTGTTACGTTTCTCGACAGAAATCGTCAGGAAAAGTCAGAATTCCTGAGAAATGTTCAGAAATCGTCAGAGCTTGGGTTCGAAGGATAATCCTTTTATTAGGGGTCCAAGAATGGAATGTCATAAAACCTAATCCCTTTTATATTTCCCAGATTATTTATATTATTTATTCATGTTTATTTATGCATAATCTCCTTTTACTTATAATTAATTAATAATATTTATATATTGAATGACTCTGAAGGTGAATCTGAAAATTTTGTCCGTTTTGACGTATCTCTTTCTCATTACAAGATACATTATATTTGATCTAATTTTGAATTTTTTAGAAAAGTTTTAGGTATCTGAAATCGTCGAAACCCGTAGATTCTGAATTTCTAACTTTTGAATCTGTATGTGCAACATTGAAAAAAAAAATTATTTTCAATTTTTAATCCTTTTGGGTTGCCTACCTGCGGTCCTAGCCGATAAGCTACCTGATGGGATGTGAATGAGCATATCTTCAGAAATCGTCAGACTCGTCAGGAATGGTCAGGATGTTCAGGAATCGTCAGAACTTCTGACCATTCGTGACGATTCCTGACTTTTTTTTTGTAGTAGGGATAGACTATTTGAATTTTAACAAAATTTCACACTATTTGTATTAATTGGATTCAATTTATGCTTAAAAAAACTGGTAATCAAAGAAAGTCTGAAAATCTCAAAAATTATTTAAAAATGAAAATGAGTCCATTTTTCGTAATTCTCACATAGCATATATTCGAGAAGAAAATTAGGCAATGTGTTGTAATATTGCCGATTCCCAAGATCCTTAATTAATTCCTGAGAATATTCACAATCAATACCACAGTGTTTTTATAAATGATTATTTAAAATATTTGATTTTGGTAAATAGCCTTCATTCTCTTGAAGTCTTAGGTCCGTTCGCGATCGGGAACCGACTGAGAATACGGATGCTTTTGCCGAACATTATTTTTCTGAAATCCCAATCAATAACGACGCAACTCTTGATACAAATGATCTCTGTTATGACATTGTTAGATGACTCTGACGGGTGAGAATTCAAATACCTAGGTGCTGATGAATATCAAAATATTGAGTTGAATCGAAGAGTAATGACAATAACTAATACTTATGGATCGCCTTCACTGGTTCACTCGAGTCTCGCCTGAAAGGACTGTGGAATCCATCAATAAATAATAATTGTTGATTTTTGCATTTATATAAGAACACCAAAATATGAGATAAGTGTAGAAATAATATTCCTAACACTACAAAATTCTCTCAAATATTAATGTGGTACTCGAAAGATTGGTAAGTATTAATGTATATTGTGTTTTAAAATCAAGATGCACTGCCTTTTTAGACGATATTCGATACAGAGGGTCCAGAGACAGTGTGGCAACCTAGTGTCACTTTTACTGATTGGCTCCGCCATTTCACGTCAACTTCCGCCACATATATAGATATACTTAGTATACCTTGGTAGCGGATTTGCTGAAGTAGCACATTTTAAACCGAGGGAACAAAAACTATTTTTAGGAGATATATATCTATTTCTTCTGCGTACATTTTAAACTATTGTTTCTATTTTATTTTTTAAACTCTAGTAATCAATCTCTCTTGAAATTGATCTACTTTTAACTTTTATAAATACAGGGTGTCCCAGACTCAAGTGTCCGGACTTATATAGCCATATAAAAATTTAAAAAATAAATAGAAAATTCTTTTTCCAAAAATCAGTTGAATTTTTACTTCTTTAGTTATAAAACATTCAAGCTGGACGAATCAGGAGCGCTGTATAAATAGCCGTGTGTTGCGTGAACGCACAGTGCGTTCACTCTGATGGGGAAAAATGAGACCGTGTTTAGTGTCTTCTATTCCCGATTGGCGGCGCATCTTTTCAAAAATATGCAAAAATGATTGCGGTTTTACAGGGGCCAGGGGGACTTGTCAACTCGGTGCGTTGTAGCACGTGGTGGCACGTCCAAATATTTCAAGATTTAAAGTATATTTTATATTAAAGAAGAGTGTTTATTGAAATATGTTTGCTCCTGTTGATGTGAATTATGGTGTTCACTCTTTGTTAGTGATACAAGTTTCGCGGTACATATTTTAAGAGATTCGAACATCATTGCTAACCTCGAAATGTGTTGCCTAAGACGAAACTTGTATTTCAATTTAATAAGTACAAAGATCAACTTCTGCAAACGTATTTAAATAATAATTTTTCTTTAATATAAATTATACTTGGGAAGAAACAAATGATGCTCAAATGATGCTCAAATGAATAAAATAAAATTAGGATTAGGGGTGAAGGGGGAGGGAGAGGTCTGCTCAGCGCAATTTAGTTAATTCTATTCCCCCTAGGAGTCGCATTCGCTAAATGTCGTGCTCCCTAATTCCCCATTCAAGTCTCACAGAGTGAACGCACTGTGCGTGAACGGGCTTCCAACATAGTGTTCTCCTGTCGCTGACCCCACCTTTGCGCTCGCTTCGATAACACTGCATTGAAATCTCGTTAACATACACACGGCTGTTCATACGGCGCTCCTGATTGGCCCAGCTTAAATATTTTATAACTAAAAGACTAAAACTTCAACTGATTTTTGGAAAAGGAATTTTCTATTTATTTTTTTTAATTTTTATATGGCTATATAAGTTCGGACACTTGTGTCTGGGACACCCTGTATATATACCTATAATTTCCAGATTATTCTTAATTTTTGTTTTACACAGTAATATTTACCTTATGGAATCATTGTCATCAACTATTTATCGATTTTTTTTAAATTTACCATACATAACTGAAAAAGATATCTTTATAAGTAATCATTTTTTATAAAACGTTTTTATACAAGTTTATACTGTGAAATATTGATTCAACATATTCCAGCTTTGTTCTTAATTGTTTACCCACTAAAAAAATATTCGTAAAATAATAAAAACTGTATATTCACTGAGCAGATCATCCATTTCAATTCGCAGATTTATATTTAAAAAAAAATCATATTTCTTTTTTAATAATTTAAATCGAATAAAATATGATGCACAAAGTGCGTGGGTTTCTTATTTTAATTTTCTAATATATTAAAGTGAAGATACTCTCGGGTATCGGGATTAAAGTTTTTGGTTTTTTATTTATTTTATAAAATAAAAAATGATGTAGATTTGTTTTTTTTTTATTTTTAAATTTATTCAAAAAAAGCAAAGATCCACGTGGGTGTGTGGGTTTATTATTTTAATTTTTCAAAATAAATTAAAATACCGCCAGGTATGTAAGAGTTGAGGGTTATGTTTTATTTATTAATTTAAATAAATCAGCTTTCCCCGGGTGCGTGGGTTAACAGCTTCTTGTTATATTTATTTATTTCAATAAATTAACTGTCCCCTGGATGTATGGGTTAATAGCTTGTAAATTGATTTACTTCAATAAATATATAGTTTTATTGATTTCATTTTACAGGATCTGCGTTTGTGTGATTTTAAAAATCGCGCCGACCTCAGCGAACCAGACCGTAAAATGGCGGCACCCGGCTAGGTTGCCACACTGTCTCTGGACCATGATCCAATAAATACATGGTCTAGCCACGCGCAAGTAAAAAAAACTGAGTCAATGAGGACCCACCGCTTCTTTTCTCCATCTTGGATGAAAAAGGCGGCAAACGTAAGTGATTTTAAAATGTAAAATGTTAGAATTGAAATTTCTTGTAATTTTGAGATATACAAATACTTCAATTCTAATCAAATGTATTTTAATGTTAGGAATGGGTGGAGAAAAATACGGATGCAGTGCCCACAACATGTAAGATGATAATTACCATGTTTTATTTATTAAAAAATATTGTTCCTCAGTTTTGGAGGGAAATTTGAGTTCAAGATATACAATATTTATTCACAATTCTGAAATACTCTTGCTCACTCCTTTTTTTACCATTTTTATTACGTTCGTAATACAATTATTACATTTGGGACGGGAGAAGGTGGCAAGTGACAATTTTCGAAAAAAGGCATTCTGTTAGAAAAGTCTCCACAATTCAAATACACACCGAGTTAAAACGATTTGCTCCGAACCGTATTTTTAATGGTAGCAGTAAGTCGAAGTTGGGTTTTCATGTAAAAAGGCATATACTTCAATATCTTTATGGTTCAAGAGCAGAGAAAATGTTTTATATATTACATGGAATATATTTTATAAATCGTATGTCAAATTGTGTCACGTACCGTTTCATTCAAAAGTGATTTTCTGGTAAGTGAATAACTTCTTTTGGATAAAACTTGCTTTTTCGGTGTTCATCTACTGAACATCTCGGCGGAGACATTTCACAATATGAAAAGCAAAATAACCATTGAAATTGTTGTGACGATTTTAAGTTGATTTTCAGAGGCCACAAAATTCTAACCTCAAAAGTAAATAACAGTTCCCTCCGAAATGAATTTTTGTTTTATGAATCAACTGTTGCCCCTGTATTCAGTAACCGTTTCACCGCGTACATGTAATATAAAATCACATTATAAATCTATGTTATTCTTAGCAGACTTTTTTACGGAATGATAAATGTTGTTGGCGAAACCACATAATATTGCACACATGCATATTTATATAGGTAAAAGGAAGTCGAAATTTCAGAATTTGAAACAGTCTTTTCAATTTCATGTAAAAATAGTAAATCGTAATTTCAATACATATGTACAAATGAAGATAATATACTTTTTACATTGCATTGCCTGGTGACTCGTGGACAAAGTTGTCTCTGAAATTATGTATACACTGTTAAACGGAGATATTTACAATGTAATTGACATGAATATCAAAATTTGTATGTACTTTTCATCACCCTCATTTATTCTCATTTACAAACTTGCATTCTCTCCTGAATATAATTTATTTTCTCCTCAATGTTCTTATAATATCATTCAGTAGTTATTCCAAGTTTTTTTGGAATTTATTACTTCAATAATTTCATATTATTCCTTCCTACATATTCATTTTCCTATAATACTTTTCCGTACACAGAGTACGCGTCAAACTCAAACTGCGCGGTCATAAAACAAAATGGTAGAACTAAGCGGTTGCGTGATTCGGACGAAACGGAGCCCTCAAGTGGCTAGACCATGTATTTATTGGATCATGCTCTGGACCCTCTGTAATACTCGAGAGATCGCAGCCACGCTCACGGGACCTAGCATGTAGTAAAACTATGGGGGTATGAGACCAGTTGCCGACAGATGGCGCCACCGACCGAGCAAGTGTAGGATTGATGGGTATAATATTTGGTAATTATTAATGGATGTGAATCTCCATTAATATAAATGATTATCCAACTCCATAAAGTAGTGCTCCTACGGGCACATGCGTGTAGAAATGAAGGAAGGACACAGAGAACTTCACTCAGTTGAATTTATTTAGATAGCAATGTACAGATGCAAGTCGCATCGATTCGTGAGAAGAGACTTTAGGCTATGGCGGCCGGCTACCAACCAGCGTTGCCGTCGGTCGAGAAAAAAAGGTCAGGAGCTTTTTATCAGAAGACTTGACAAAAAATCAGGAGTATATGTATATTCAGTGCATTGGAGTATTTCCTCACAGTGAATTTTTCTTCGACCGTTTTTTAAATAACATAGTTATTCTTCACGAAAAAAATTAATTTGGTCATACGGTCATATAAAATGCAATGGATTCAGATGTTAAAGAATCATAATTTATTTGACTTATTTATTATTTATTGACTTCACTTCACTTATTCTAAAATGTAGTGACTACTTAATATTGAAGCCTCTTTCAATTTTTGAGGTTTCAATTCCAATTTTGACGAAATATATTAATAAAAGGACAGATCATGTTTTATTTAAATGAAGACTAAGTTTTTAATATTGAAAACCGTAATGTGGATAAACTAAGAGAATTTTATAATATATACAATAAAATTGAAATTGTTAAGGATCTATCACCATCACTACAGGTGATAATTACCTTTGAAGAAGACCTGCAATTAGGTCAAAACGTACGTCGGTTATGACAAATAAATTATGATTCTTTAACATCTGAATCCATTGCATTTTATATGACCGTATGACCAAATTAATTTTATTCGTGAAGATGTAACAGGAATGTCAAAGGATCTTCTATCCTCCCCACTCTTCGAGTCCCAGAAGCAAGGGCCCGTTGCCACTGCTTCCCTTGTGCGGGGCAGTCAGTCCGTTTGGTACCCCTGACCAACAAAGATCTCTTACAATAAAGAAGTCCTGCGATATAGTTCAGGCACAATAAAAAGTATTTAAAGTGATTCTTCTGACCCGTTACAAAATTGGCGATCCTGCCAGGATAGGAGTACACGATCTTGTCTCTACGGAGCAATTTAGAGATCAAACGACCCTATCTTTGGAAGACAATCTGGAAAGCGGAAATCACTACGGTGGTTAAAATCGAGGAACTCCGGACTGTTACTACGGTGCAGCCCGACAACCAGGAAACAGAATTTGCAGTAGTGGCAACGAAATCTCTACGGAGGTTAATATCAAGGGATAAATCCAGGACTCCGGACTGTTACTACGGTGCAGCCCGACAACCAGGAAGCAGAGTTTCAACAAAGAAAAAGTAAGCGAGTTTTTAAAAAATAAGATAGAAAATTTTTGCTAAGGCGTCGGTATACTGTTGGCATAGCACGACCCCGTACGCGCAGAATTTATTTCTGAAAAATAAATTATTTAGAAAATAAGCTAGAAAATTTGTGCTCAGACGTTGTTATACTTTTGTAATGAGATGTAATGAAATCACGCAAGTGCAGTGCTTAAAATCAAATAAAATATCATATTGTTACGCGTTCGCGACACTTACACCCGACACTCGCAATCAGGTTTAAAACTGGCTTTCCACGCCTATAGGGAAAATTTAAGTACACACTATCCCACACATACAGACACTTCCACAGATTCTGATAGCTCCATCTCTGAGCCCTGTACGACCGCTCCCACTATGACTTCAGAGAATTCGTCAAAACAAGATCAGGATGTTCTAACACTGATCCTCAACCAACTTCAAATAATCGTTGAGAAACAGGACAGGTTCGAAACTAGCCTCACGACTTTGAACGAAGAAAACCTGAAGCGAGCGGGCGAAATTAGAAGTCTCGCACAGTTTAGCAATGCCTTGGTCACGGAGGATGAATCGAACGACCATCCACAGCATTCCAAGTCGTCTGAAAAGGAAGCATTGTCGCCACAGCACTCCGAGTCATCCGAAAAGGAATCGTCGCCAGACGAGGAAACGCACGATCGCGACCAAACAGCAGGTGGTCCAGAGAGACTCATCTCGCCCGGCGTTCCCCCAAATTCCTTCGCACAGTGTAGTGATCAGTTTCAAAGTGTTCGGCCTATACACCCCGTCCCCCCGGAGAGACCCATCTCGCCCGGCGTTCCCCCAAATTCTTTCACACAGTGCAGTGACCAGTTTCAAAGTGTTCGGCCCATACATTCCGTCCCCCAGTGGTCTAACACTTACCCAGAGCCGCGTGTTCGACTTCAGCCCCCAAATCCCGTCATTCAGTGTACTAGCCAACAGCCGGCATCCCCACGTGAATCTGTGAGATCTAGCAGAATAGGTGAACAGCCCCAAAGTTTCTCCGCGCAGGTCATTGACCAGCAATGTGTTCAGGTCCCAAATTCCTTCTCGCAGTATACTAACCGGCTGCCAGCACCCGCTCATCGCACTTTTCCTAGAAGCAACCCATTGCTACCAGCGATGCACCGAATGGAGAACGTCGAACCGCTTTCCCAGGCCAAAGAAATCATCCGCACGGTCGAGGTTTTAAACGGCCAAGATGATGTTGGCGTACACGATTTCATCAAGACCGTGAAACGCGCGAGGTTAAGATGTTCCCAACCTAGTTTACTACTGGACTACATTTTAACGGAGAAAATAATTGGAAGTGCTAAGAGAGCAATCCGGCACTACCCTATAAGTAGCTACGATGATCTGTACAGCGCTTTAAAAACAAATTTAGCTACTACAACCACTCTGGAAACGTGTCGTAGTAAACTCGAAACTATCAGGCAAAATCATGATTCAGTTCAGTTTTTTAATCAAAGATTTAGAAGTGCGTATAATGAATTGATTTATACAATTCAATCGGAATATTCATCCGGAATAGAGCGGAAATTAGCTCTTCAAATGGAGGAAAAATCTGCCACGAAGAGGTACGTTATGAACTTACGCGATGACATTATCCATCAAGTGCGACCCTTAAAACCCAAAAGTTTGAACCAAGCTTTACAGGAAGCTATGGAAGCAGAAGTGTGGTGCAGAGAACGTACGCGTACGAAAGTTTCCATAACACCTCGACCAGTACAACCAAATGTTCTTAGACTACCTATGAGGAACGTAACGGTACCTGCGGCCCGAAATCAACAGCCACAAATGCGAAATCAACCCTCCGATAGTCCGAACCACGGACTACCTTTACAACAAAGGATGCAAATGACTTGTAACTTCTGTAAGAAACCGGGCCATTTGGAGAAACAATGCTATGCGAAATCAAAGCAACAGGGTTTTCGCAATGGAACATCTCAGAGAAGACCGCCAGAGATCAGGAATATACAGGAGATGGAAGATCTACAAGACCCATTAGAATGTTACGAAGTAACATCACAGGAACAGGACGAAATCGAACGCTACGAAGAATCTGCAGAGTTTCTGCAATCAGCGGACGATTGCAATCCATACATGGAAAGCATTCTGATGGACGCACCTATAGACTACTAGTAGATTCAGGAGCCTCTATTAATCTCATTAAACATTCTGAAGATCCCATAGAAAGAACACCATTTGAGATGAGGAAACGTTTTGCCATGGGGAGAGATATTAATTATTCTTATCAAGCAGTAAGAATACCATACTTAGGGAAGTCGCATTTATTTCACATAATTGATAATGATTTTCCCTTGCCAGAAGAAGGTATCATCGGCCGACAATTCTTTAATGCATTCGATAAATATCACATAACTAAAGATTTCCTTTACCTTGATAACAAAAAATTACCCCTTTATGAGGACGGAACATTTGTTTCGGGAAACACAGCACAGATAACTCGGATCAAAGTTGTAGAAAAGGATCAAGATGTCTATATAGAAAATCACGACTCAATCCCCGACGGCGTGTACAAAATAGAGAACCAAGAATTAGTTGTACCCTTATATAATTATGGAAATATCCCCTTAAAAATACCAAGCAGTTTGGAGTATGATAAAGTCGATCAAATTAAAGAAACAAGTAGAGTCAGTGTCACTAGTTCGGAAGGAAATCAGGCAAAACGGATACAAGATCTATTAAACAAAACGAGATTGGACCACATAGAAGAAAAAGAACGTCCTTATTTATGGAAAATGGTAGCAGGATACAGTGACATTTTTAACCTTGAAGGAGACCCATTTCCTTGTACCGATTTAGTAGAACATGAAATAATTTTGAAAACCGGCAAGATAGTAAATGTTAAATCTTATCGTCCTCCCCAATGTCACAAAGAAGAAATAAAAACACAAATGCATGACTTGAAAGAAAAAGGCGTCATACGAGATTCGAATTCACCCTTTAATTCGCCGATTTGGGTGGTGCCAAAAAAGGAAGACGCTTCTGGCAAGAAGAAATGGCGCATAGTAATCGATTTTCGAAAGATAAATGAGGACACGGAACAAGATGCATATCCGTTACCCATCATCGAGGACATTTTAGATCAATTAGGAGATGCAAAATTCTTTTCTGCCTTTGACCTCAGCTCTGGGTTTCACCAAATCCCAATGAGTGAAACATCAAAGAAATACACGGCTTTCTCGACATCTGAAGGTCATTTTGAATTTAACAGAATGCCCTTTGGACTCAAAAATGCTCCCGCTACCTTCCAAAGGATGATGGACAATGCCCTGAGAGGATTGGTAGGAAACAAATGTTTTGTTTATCTTGACGACATTGTCGTATTCGGTTCAACTTTAAAGGAACACAACGAGAACCTAGTAAGCCTATTTGACAGACTCAGAGAAACGGGATTAAAACTTCAACCTGACAAGTGCGAGTATTTACGCCCAGAACTCGAATATTTAGGACATTTGTTAACTGAGGACGGCGTGAAACCTAACCCCGCAAAAATACAGGCAGTACGAGATTTTAAACCACCACAGAATGTCACCCAAGTTCAGAGCTTTTTAGGACTCGCAGGGTATTATAGAAAATTTATAAAAAATTTCTCTCAAATTTGTAAGCCTCTTACAAATCTCACACAAAAGGAGACACCTTTTGACTGGTCAACGAATTGTCAAGAATCCTTTGACAAAATAAAAGAACTATTATGCTCAGCACCGGTTTTGAGATTTCCAAACTACAAGGAGAAATTCACTTTAACGACAGACGCATCTAATCATGGACTAGGCGCAGTATTATCCCAAAACGGTCATCCCTGTTGTTACATATCAAGGACGTTAAACAAAGCCGAGATCAATTATAATACAACGGAAAAGGAATTGTTAGCGATAGTTTGGGCATGCAAAAGGTTAAGACAGTACCTTCTTGGGAGAGAGTTTACAATCCAAACGGACCATCAGGCGTTAATATGGCTACACAACGTGAAAGATCCCTCTTCACGATTGTTACGGTGGAGATTACGTTTGGAAGAATATCTTTACACTGTCGAACACGTAAAAGGAAAGGAAAATAAAGCTGCAGATTGTCTATCTAGACTATTTCCAGTTCAACAAGAAGAAGATTCCCTACAAAATACAGCAGAAGAAGTTGAGCTGGATGTGGAAAGAGAAGAGGAATTAATAGGACAAGAAGCAGCCGGTACGTCCAGAGAGTTTCCTCGGCGTCGCATGGATGCAGATCAACTTATCTCAGATGAGGAAGGATTAACGGATGGGAGAGAAAATTTGTTAAGAGAATATAAAAAATACATCACAAACAGAATGCCTAGCAGAGAAAATGTTAAACCTAACGCCGGAGGTAATCTCTGGCGCACTATATCCAAAGAAAGGACAGGAATCCAGGATACACCTCAATATAAACTACCTCAATTTAACGAGGCTAAATGGCTGGAGGTATTGGATAGAATAAACCGAGAGGCCATGGCCTCTAAACTAACAATTACACGTTACCACTTCATAGATCCAACAATTACCCCTTTAGAAAAGGTGAAGATCCGGGACTATCTCAACTTCTTGAGCCAAAAGCATGAAGACCAGCAATTTCACACCTGCTACACACCACGAGCAGAGCTCACTCAAGAAGAAAAATGGGAAATTATAAAGGAATCTCATGGATCTATTACGGCACAACATTTTGGGGAGAACAAAACTATTGAAAGAGCTAGAACTCTTGGAGAATGGAAAAATATGGAACAAGAAATCATCCACTACATCAAACGATGTCCCGTTTGTCAACTACAAAAAACGGTTAGAATTAAAAGACAATGTCCAGCAATTATTCCAGACACGCCTGTCAACCCCAACGATAAAATAGCCATGGACATTTTCGGACCTTTACCCTTGACACTTTCAGGAAACGAATATATTCTCAGCATCCAAGATATGCTCACAAAGTACTTAATCTTGATACCTCTTAAGAATGCGGCATCTGAAAGCATTATAGAAGGGTTATTCGATCACTACATATATCTATTCGGAGCACCAAAGAATATCTTAACAGATCAGGGACAAAACTTTGTATCTGAACTGGTACAGAATTTTGAAAATCTATTCAGGATCAAGCACATAAAAACCACAGTTTATCATCCACAAAGCAATGGAGCACTCGAAAGAGCCCACTCGACTATTAAAAATTTACTGAAAACCAGCATTGAAGATCATAGCACTGAATGGGATCAAAATTTTAAAATAATTTGTATGGCATACAATACTATGAAACATGAAGGCACCGGATACTCCCCCTTTCAACTGACCTTTGGGAGAGATGCAAATTTGCCCTCGATGTTAAGCACCACGCCAAATGTCAGGTACGAGGAATTACTCAATCTATGGAAAAGAAAGCATGAACATTATCTCCAAAAGGCAAAAGAAAAAATAGAGATACAAAAAATCAAATA
>CAKNXH010046782.1:0-13202 GCA_932178445.1 Andricus quercusramuli
CTCTAACTAAAAGTTAATATTTTTAATTGAAAAATGATCTTTTTTATTTGAAAATTCATCAATTTTTTTTTTATTTTGTCTTTTTTTTCTTGGTAGCAATATAACCTTTTTGGTTGAAAATTAAACTATTTGGTTAAAAATTTATTTATTTGATTGAAAATGCATCATTTAAGTTGAAAGTTGATTTTTTTAGTTAAAAATTTAACCAATTTTGTAGAAAATTGTATTTCTTTTGTTGAGAATGAATTTTTTTACTAAAAATGTAGCTATTTAATTTTGGCTAAAAATTGTTTTTTTTAATTAATCATTTTATTGTTTTAACTATTCAACTATTTTGTGGAAAACTCATCTTTTGTAGTCGAAAATTCAATTATTTTGGTAGAAAATGGATATTTTTGCGTTGTAAATTCCAATTTTTTTTCGATATTTCTGTAACACCTATTTTTTAGAGAAAGATTTTCTGCTAAAACTGTGATTTTTCCACAATATTTATAGCTCTTGAATAATGAATTTTTCTGTAGAAAAGGAAATTAATTAACAATATTTAGACAAACATACCAGCCAAAAGATACATGACTCCAGTCACAAGAACAGCTGAAATTTGATGTCGGCACAATCCAAAAGCACCAACTATCACAGCAGTTCCCAAAATTATCATGCACACTAGTGAACAGGAAATGCTCAAATTTTGCATACCTGAAATCAAATTCGTAAAAAAATACCTCAAGAGTACGAATTGTAAAATTATTAAATGCTAAATTTGGTTTAATGCGACTTCTTGAAGAAAAATGCGACTAATCGACCTTTTTCCATCTTTCTCAGAAGATCGCTATACTTAGTTTCAATTTTAATCACAATGAAACTTTCAAAATTTAAATTAAAAACGATTAAAAAAACTGTACCATTTTTTAGTAAAAAAATATTTTAAATCGATTGATTTCCAATTCGATTATTGAATTAATAGAACCCAAAAAGAAAATTCAACAATTTTCGGTTGAAAGTTCTTTTTTTTTTGTTTGAAAATTCCACTGTTTGGATAAAAATTTAATTATTTTGTTGAAAATTCAACAATTTAGTTCGTAAGTCATCTTTTTTTGTTGAAAATTTAACTGTTTTTTTTTTTAAACTGGTTAAAATTTTTTTTTTCAAACTTAACTCTTCGATTGAATATTAATGTTTCGGGTTTAAAAGTAAACACTTTTCTTTCTCAAAAAATATAAGTCTTTAATCAAAAACGGAATAAAAAAATTAATTTAAAAGAAAAAAGAATTTTGAAAAAAAAATAATAATTAGAATTTTTTACCATTTAGATACAATAAAAAAGACGAATTATTAACAAAATAGTTGAATCCACAGCCAATAAGATCAATTTTCAAAAAAGAAGATTAATTTTCTACCCAAAAATACGAATTTTCAGCATAATACATTAGTTTGCTACAAAACAGCTGTATTTTCCAACCAACAGCAAATTTTTGAATTTTCTACTAAAATAGTTTAATTTTCAGAACAAACAAAAAATTCTACCAAAAATGTAATAGTTACATTTTCCGTTGAAATTTTAATTTTTAACAAATAAAAAAGCGAATTTTCTGTCAATTAAATTGAACCAAAAAGACGATTTTTTAACAGAATATTAGTTTTCTACCCAAAAAGACGAATTTTCAGCGAAATAGATTAATTTTCAACAAAAAAGTTATTTTTCACCGAGTAGTTAATTTTCCAAAAAAAATAGTTTCATTTTTAACCATGTAGTTGAATTTCACAAAAAATGTGAATTTTTAACCAAATATTTCCATGTTTTACAAAAAAAAGATGGTATGTACGAAGATATGAATTTTCAAAAAAAAAAAAATATTTTCGACGAAACATTTGAATTTTTATCCCGAAAATAAGAATTTTTAACAAAAAGGTTAATTTTTAACTATATATTTTAATTTTCTACCAAATTGTTGAATTTTCAAGCCAAAAAGAAGAACTTGATGTTTCAAGGAAAAAATACATATTTTAATTTGAAATAAAAATAGATTGAATTTAACCAAAGAAGATTAATTTTTAATTCAGAAGATTAATTGTCTACTAAAAATACGAATTTTCAACAGAATGCGTGAATTTTTAACCAAAAAAGATACTTTTGTATCAAAAACTCATATTTGTTGGTAGAAAATTCATATTCCTTGGTTAAAAATTCAACTATTTGGTGAAAAATTTAACTATTTTGTTGAAAGTTAAATTTTGTTGTTGGAAATTGCACCAATTTGTTCAAAAGTAATTTTTTGGAGAAAAAAAATCATCTTGGTTGAAAATGAAATTATATTCTAAAAAAAAATTTTGTTGGGCTGGAAAATTCAACCATTTATTTGAAAATGCAATATTTGAAAGTTCAATCCTTTTTTTTCAAAATTCTTGAACATCTTTTTGGTCGAAAATTTAATTGATTGGTTGAAACATATTTTTTGGTAGAAAATTCCTCAGATACAGTTTTATCCAGAAATGTAATAAATAAATTTTTAGTTTAAAAAACAGTTAATTTTGCACCAAAAAGAAACGAATTTTGAACGAAATAGTTAAATTTTCAACCAAAGAGATGAATCTTCAACCAAAAAGAAAATTTTTGAACAAAGCATTACAACTTTTAACCAAGTTACAGTTTTTACCAAAAAAGAGATGAGTTTAACAAAATAGATGCATTTTCAACAAAATAATTAAATTTTCAATTAATTAGTAGAATTTTTAACGAACATTTCATGAAAACATGAGAAAAAACAGATTTGCTTTAAAAAGGGATGACAAATTTTAATTAATACTTTTAGGACTTTAAATTCGAAAGCTTTGAAATTCTATTTTTTTAAATTTTTTTTAAGAAAATTAACTTACGATTTTGCCAAGCAGCTCGCATTTCTTCATGAGCCTCGTCAGGATTTAAGTAGTTGATGCACTTTTCTTGGGGAAATCCCACTCTTTCCAAAAGACGAATTTCTTCCTCTGTAATAAAAATCATACATAATTATTTATTATAAATAAATATCTATTTATTATAAATAAATAATTATTCCGTTTCGTGACGAGTCTGAGATATTAGGTCATGAGCGATCATTTTCAGAAATAAAATCGAAAATCGGGTAATAATAATTCTCCCTTGGGAGAAATCGATCAGATAGAGTTCACTGGGTCTAGGCTAAAGTGAAGACGTTTTGCGAACTCTCAGGCATTTCAACTTTTCATTCTCTTTTCCAATGTACGCTTTATTTTACTATTCTTACTTTTACCCTTTATAATAAAAAAAACAACAAAAACTGAAAGTTTGTGTAGTTCCGCATTTATTTGATATATAGTTTGTTATTGTTTAAAAAATTTTAAACCAAATATACTCAGATTCCTTGAACTTTTTTTATAATTCTTATTTTAAAAGCTTCTATTTTGATTCGCCTCTTTTGAAAAGAATTTCTTTTTTTTTCTCCTGTTTTCAAGAAAATTCATCCCTTTCTCGTTTTTTCGCTCAAAATCAAAAAGAAAAAATTAATTAATAGAACCCAATAAGAAAGTCCAACTCTTTTGAGTTAAAAGTTCATTCTTTTTAATTGAAAAGTCTACTATTATAATTTTGGTTCAGAATTCATCTCTTTTGGTAAAGTCTGTATTGATTGGTTAAAAATTTAAGTATTTTGTTAAAAAGTCATCCTTTTTGGTTGAACTTTCGACTTTTTGGGTTGATAATAAATATTTTTGTTGCAAATTCATATTTTCGCGTGGAATATTCAACTAATTTCTTAAAAAAACTTTTGTTTTGGTCGAAAATTCAATTGATTAGTTGAACATTCGTTCTTTTGGATTGATTTTTTTTTTGTAGATGATAAGACACCTTTCTTGGTTTAAAATTCATCTTTTTAGGTTGAAAATGCAACTTTTTGGTTTAAAATTCAAATATTTTATAGAAAATTTTAATATTTTATAGAAAATTTTAATATTTTATTGTAAATTCAACCAATTTATTCAAGAGTCATCTTTCTTGGTGAAAAATTAAACTGTTTTGTTGAATATTCGCCCTTTTGGATTAAAAACTCATCTTTTTTGGTAGAAAATTCATATTTCCTGCTTAAAACTTCAACTATTTTGTTGGAAATCAAATTTTGTTGTAAATTGCAACAATTTGTTCAAAAGTAATTTTTTTGGTCGAAAATTGAACTGTTTTGCTGAATATTCGCCAGTTTTTATTAAAAACTCATCTTTTTTGCAGAAAATTCATCTTTCATGGTTGAAAATTCAATTATTTGGATAAAAATTCTACTATTTCATTGAAAATTAAATTTTGTTGTTGTAAATGTAACCAATTTGTTCAAAAGTAATTTTTTGGTCGAAAATTAAACTGTTTTGTTGAATATTCGCCCTTTTGGAATAAAAACTCATCTTTTTGGTAGAAAATTCAACTATTTGGTTAAAAAATAAACTGTTTTGTTGAAAATCAAATTTTTGGCTGTACATTCCATCAATTTGTTCAAAAGTAATTTTTTGGGAAAAATCATCTTGGTTGAAAATGAAATTATGTTCTAAAAAAAATGTTTTGGGCTGGAAAATTCCACTATTTATTTGAAAATGCAATAATTGAAAGTTAAATCCTTTTTTTTCAAAATTCTCGAACATCTTTTTGGTCGACAGTTTAATTGATTGGTTGAACATTCGTTCTTTTGGATTGAAAATTCATTTTTTTTTTAGATAAGACACCTTTCTTGGTTGAAAATTCATCTTTTCAAGTTGAAAATTCAACTGTTTTGTTGAATATTTGCCCTTTTAGATTAAAACTCATCTTTTTTGGTAGAAAATTTATATTTCTTTGTTAAATATTGAACTATTTTCTTGAAAATTTAATTTTGTAGTAAATTGCACCAATTTGTTCAAAAGTAATTTTTTTCGTCAAAAATTCAACTATTTTGTTGAATACATATTCGCCGTTTTTGATTAAAAACTCATCTTTTTTGTAGAAAATTTGCCCTTTTAGATTAAAAACTCATCTTTCATGGTTGAAAATTCAACTATTTGGTTAAAAAATCAACTATTTTGTTGAAAATTACATTTTGTGATTGTAAAGCCAATCAATTTGTTCAAAAGTA
This sequence comes from Andricus quercusramuli, assembly GCA_932178445.1. Classification (NCBI taxonomy): domain Eukaryota; kingdom Metazoa; phylum Arthropoda; class Insecta; order Hymenoptera; family Cynipidae; genus Andricus; species Andricus quercusramuli. Next base: position 5,106 of record CAKNXH010046782.1, read on the forward strand.
ATTTTTTTGGTCAAAAATTCATCTTGATTGAAAATTAAATTATATTTAAACAACAATTTTTTGGGCTAGAAAATTAAACTATTTATTTGAAAATGCAATATTTGAAAGTTCAATCTTTTTTTTCTCAAAAATTCTTGAACATTTGGTTGAAAATTCAACTACTTTTTTGAAAACTCGTGTTTTTTGTTTGAAATATCAGGCATTACATTTTTCGTTAGGAATTCATCTGTTTGTTTGAAAATATAACTATTTTGGTGAAAATTAATGTATTTTTTTGAAAATTCATCTTTTTGGTTGAAAATCAAGCTGTTTCGGTTAAGAATTAAATTTTTGATAAAAAAATTTGTCTTCTTTTGATGAATTCAACTGTTTTTTATTCAGTTATAAAAATCTTTTTTGGTAGATGTCAGTTATGCTTTACATTTTTTATTAAGAATTCTTTTTTTTTTTTTTTGAATATTCAACTAGTTGGTTAAAAATTGAACGACTCTGTTAGGAATTGTTGTAGTTTAATCAGTTTTGGTTAACGATCCAATTGTTTTGTTGAAAATACGTTTTTTTTCTTGTTAAAAATTAATTTTTTGAACTGAAAATGCAACTATTCCGGCAAAAAATTTATAGTATTAGTTGAAAATTCATCTCTGGTTGAAAATTTAGTTAAAGATTCGTTTTTGTTTGAAAATTAATTTTTTTAACTGAAAATTTAACTATTTCATTTAAAGATTTATCATTTTAGTTGAAAATTCATCTCTGGTTCAAAATTTAGTTAAAAATTCGTTTTTGTTTGAAAATTAATTTCCTGGTCTGAAAATTGAAGTATTCCATATTTGGTTGAAAGTTGATCTTTTTATTTAAGAATTCATCTGTTTTGTGGTAAAAATTCGTCGTTTTGATTTGAAAATTCTATTATTTTGGTAGAAAATTCAACTATTTGGTTGAAAATTGTTTTCTCTATTGACTGAAAAATCTTTTTTGGTTGAATATTCAACTCTTGCAGAAAATTCGTCTGATTTGAAAATTAATCTGTTTTTTTAGAAATTTAATATTCTTTTTTTTTAAATAAAACTTTTTGGTTGAAAATTAATTTGTTTAGGTTGAGAATTTAACTGTTGTGTTGAAAATTTATCTTTTTTTGGTTGATATATCAACTATTACATTTTTTTTTTTTTAGAATTCATCTGTTTTGGTTGTGAAAATTCAACTACTTCGTTGAAAGTTCAACTTCGTTACAAATTACTTTTTTGTTGTTGAAGATTTATCATTTTAGTTGAAAATTTAACTTCTTCGTTGAAAATTTCTGCCTTTTTGTTGAAAGTTGAACTTCTTCGTTAAAAATTAGTTTTTTGTTGTTGAAGATTTATCATTGTAGTTGAAAATTCAACAAATGATTTTTTCAACTGAAAGTTTAACTATTCCATTTTTGTTTAAAAATGTATCTTTTCAGGGTTAGAAGTCAAAAGTGTTTTCTAAAATATTCGACTTTTGAAGTAAAAAATTAGCATGCTCTGGTTACAAATTCAAATATTTGGACTTGAAATAATATTCTAATAATTTTAATACTCCTAGTATTCCTTAAGGCCATGTGATGTGTATGTCACGTGACCGGATTCCTACCTTACCGGTACTTATTTTATTTGTTAACTTATTTTCACACGAATAGCCACATCGACTTGAAAATTTGGGATAATAAATGAGAAGGACTAAGAAAGGCGGCTCTGGTCCTAAATTGTAATAATCATGAAAAAAGCACCAAAAAAAATTTACAAAAAAAACTTTTTTCATGATTATTACAATTGAGGACCAAAGCCGCCTTTCTTAGTGCTTCTTATTTATTATCACGAATTTTCAACTCGATGTGGCTATTCGTGTGAAAATAAGTTGGCAAACAAAAAAATTGTAGGTAAAGTAGGAATCCGGTCACGTGACTCACTCGTCACATGGCCTTAATCTTTATTTTATGATTATTTGCGATTTTCTTATGTTTTAGAAGCTTCAGGTTTCACTACTTTATTTCCTTTTTTTTCGAAAATTCAATTTGTTCTTTTTCCTTTGGGAGTTGGAGTCGCCACCAGGGAAAGAAAACTAGAATCGCTGAATCGAATCACGTCTTCTATTACCTTTGATTTCGTTTACCAGAAATAGAAATTAGTCTTCAGAATCCTGACCGGGAAAACGGGAATTTTTTAGTCGGATGTCAGGCGCCCGACTCAGGTATGTTAAGCTGACGCAACCACATGTTCAAATCGAGTTGAAACCTATTTCATAATTAAGGGCTTATTTAATGCCAATTTAATGTCCAATTGCCAAATTTAATGCTCCACTATTTAAAAAAAACGTGGGTTAAGCTATCTTTACGTTAAGCTGCCGTAACCACATGTTCGAATTGAGTTAAAACCTATTTTATAATTAAGGGCTCATTTAATGCTAATTTAATGCCCTATTGCCTAATTTAATACTTCACTATTTTTTCAATCGTGGGTTGCGCTAGCTTGACGTTAAGCTGACGTAACCACATGGTCGAATCGACTTAAAACCTTTTTCGTAATTGAAAGCTTATTTAAGGATAATTTAATGCCCTATTGTCAAATTGAATGCTCCGCTATTTAAAAACCCGTGGGTCATGCTAGCTTAACGTTAAGCTAGCGTAACCGAGGATTTAAAAAAAATAGTGGAGTATTGAATTTGGCAATAGAGCATTAAATTAGCGTTAAATGAGCCCTTAATTATGAAATAGGTTTCAACTCAATTCGAGCATGCGGTTACGGCAGCTTAACGTTAAGCTAGCGTAACCCACGGATAAAAAAAAAGTGGAATGTTACATTTGGCAATAGGGCATATTACATCAGCATTAAATGAGCTCTTAATTATGAAATAGGTTTTAACTCGATTCGAACATGTATTTATGTCAGCTTAACGTTAAGCTAGCGTAACCTACGGTGTAAGAAAGTAGTGGAGTGTTAAATTAGATATTAGGGCATCAAATTAGCATTAAGTGAGGCCTTAATTATGAAATAGGTTTTAACTCAATTTGAACATGTGGTCGCGTCGGCTTAACGTTTAACACTAGCTTACCCCACGGTTTTTTTTTATAGTGGAGCATTAAATTTGACAATTGGTCATAAATTAGCCTTAAATGAGCCCCTAATTATGAAATAGGTTTCAACTCGATTCGAACAGGTGGTTGCGTCAGCTTAACATACCTGTCCGACTCACGACACTGTTGGCACTTTTTGACAATTTTTTTTAACAATACAACTTCTTTTGCTACTATTTTGAAAAAAATGATACTAATGATACTATTTTCTCAAATTGCTCGCTAATGCAACTTTTTTTTTACTTTGTCTTTAAATTTTTTTCTCTAGATTGGGTAAAATAACATGTCCGTTATTTCGAAAATCATAAATTTCAAAACGTTTCGAGATTTTAGAGTATTTAAGAGATTTTGAACATTTCTGCAGATTCCAAGAGGTTTTAACAGATTTTAACGGATTTTAAGAATTTGAAAGGATTTATTTGATAGAAGTCCGAAGCTTTTAGAGTGGGATTTAAGAGAATTTCAAAGATTTCAAGGGATTTTAAGAGATTTCAATAGGATTTTACAATATTCAAGGGCCTTATCCGATTTTACGGGATTTCAGAGGTTTTCAAAAATTATATAATTTTTTAGGGAATTTTGAAAGATGATATAGATTTCAAGATTTTTTACAGGGTTTTACTCGATTTTTATGGGATTTTTAATAATTTCATGGAATTTAACGAGTTTTAAACTTTTTAGGACTTTTTTAATCAAAGAAAGAAAAAATTACGTTTTAAAATAAAAATATAAAAACTGTAATTTTGAAAATTCGAGTATCTGGTTAAAAATTCATGTATTTTGTTGAAAATTCTTTTCTTTGTTTTTGCAGAAAATTAATCTTCTTGGTTAAAAATGCATCTTTTTGCTTGAAAATTTAAAAGTTAATTTGTAATTTTTTCTCTCTCTTGACTTAAAAATCTTTGTTAGTTTAAAATTCAATTGTTTTGTTGCAAATCGTCGTTTTTTGTTGAATTAAACTGTTTTTTATTGAAAATTAAATTTTTCTTTTGAAATGTCAACTACTACATTTTTCGTCCAAAATTCATTTTTTGGGGAATGAAAATTTAATTATTTGTTAGAAAATTGAACTTTTGTATTAAAAATTAATTTTGTTGGTTGAAGATCTTTGGTTAAAAAATGAGTTACTTTGTTTAAAATTCGTTTCTTCTTAGACAAAAAATTTATTTTTTTACTGAAAATTGAACTATTCCAGTTGTAACTTAAACTATTTTGTTGCAAATTTTATTTATTTTATAAAAATTTGTTAACTGAAAATTTAAGTATTTCATTCAACTATTCTATCATTTTTTAAATTAAAAATTCATCTATTTGGTCGAACATTAATTGTCTTTTTTGGTAGAAATTAATCTTTTTGGTTAAAAATTGAATTATTCTAGGTAAAGATTTATAATCTTAGTTGAAAATTAATCTTTTTGGTTTCAAATTCAACTATTCTAGTTGAAGATTCATCATTTTTCAGTTGAAAATCCATCTCTTTGGTTAGGTATTAATTTTTTTAATTGAAAATTTAACTATTCCATTTTTGGATGACAATTTATTATTTCAAGTTGCACATTCATGTCTTTTGGTGGAAATTCGTCTTTTTTGGTAGAAATTAATCTTCTCGGTTAAAAATTTATTAATTTGGTTTAAAATTAATTTTTTTAACTGAAAATTTAACTTCAATGTTTGGCCTAAAAATTGATTTTATTAGTTCAAAATTTAGCTATTTTCTTGAAAGTTAATCTTTTTATTTGAAAATTCATGTATTTTGTTAAAAAATCGTGTTTTGTCATAGAAAATTAATCTCCTTTGAAAATTCATACCTTTAATTGAAAAATGATCCTTTTGGTTAAAAATAAAACTACTTGTTTGAAAGTTAAACTATTTGGTTAAAAATGGATCTTTTTGGTTTAAAATGTACCTATTTCGGTGGAAGATTAATAATTTTATTTTGGTAAGGTTAGTACTAAATTTATTACATTGAACACAATATATTATAAAATCAGTTTTCTAACATTTTTGAAATTTTGATAAATAAAGATTGTAATTATGTTACAAAAATAAATTTTCAATTAAAAAACCCATTTTATTACATATCACATAAAAAAAATTGTTTTAAATCATTTTCAACTTCGATCATAATAATTTACGACTGTGATATTAGCCAAAGATAACAATATTTTCCAAACACGCACAAAAACCATCCAATTTGTGAACTACGTTCCTGACCAGAAATGATGTAGTTTTGTACAAAATCAATAAATCCATTGACGAGGGCCACCACATTGCGTGTCGAAACGTTTGGTTCAATTTATTAACTAATGGAATTTAATCATTTTCAAACCTAAAGTCAAATCCAAATACAGCAAAATTTTAAGTTTCCATTCAAAAATTTATAATAAATTAAAACTGTAAAATGCCACCATTATAATAAGCAAAATAAATAGAAAACAAAACATAATTTAAAAAATCTCAACTTCTAATATAGTTTTTCTCTTTTTTTATAAAAATAAAAACATTCTAGAAAAATGGGAAATCTTTGAAATTTCTGCATAGCAAAAAGGCTAAAGCAACATTAAGAATGTTTTCATCTCAATTAATATTTATAAAATCAATAATTATATTTTTTTTTAATTTCATGGAATTGGTTCAGTTTCAATCATTTTAAGGAATTCCAAAAGATTAAAAAAAATTTAGAGTATTTTTTTAAATTCCAAGGCATTTTTAAAAATACCAAGAAGTTTTCAAGAGCTTTGAAAAGTTTCAACGGATTTCATATTGTTTGAAATATTTTAGGATATTTTGAAATATTCTAAGGAATTTTTAATATATTTCAATAATTTGAAGGGATTTCAAAGGTTTTTAAACTATTTTAGGGTATTTTTAATGATTTGAAGGAATGCCAACGGATTTGAAATATTTTTGGGTATTTTGAGATTTTAAGAAATTTGTAACAAATTTAAAAATTTGCAAAGGAGTTTTAAAATTTTCATGGAATCTTTTGAATTTTAATCATTTTAAGGAATGTCAAAGGATTTGAAAGATTTTAGTGTATTTTTTAAAATTTCAAGGAATTTTTTATAGATTTATATCATTTGAAGGGATTTCCAAGGATTTATTTTAGGGTATTTTAAATAATTCCAATGAATTTTTAATAAATAACAAAATTTGCAAAGGATTTCATAAGATGTCAATGATTTATTAAAGAATACCGAAGGATTTTAAAAATTTTAGAGTATTTTTAAAAAATCCAAGGTATTTTCAAAAATTGCAAGATATTTTAAATTACAAAAAATTTTAAAGATTTCTTAGGGTATTTTTCAAATTCCAAAACATTTTAAAAAATTTCAAGGAATTTTTAAGAACCATAAAAAGTTTTAGGGGATTTTAAATATTTTAGGGTATTTTAAAAGATTACAAGGATTTTTAAGGTATTAAGGTATTTTTAAAATAAAAATTCTTTTGAATTCTCGTGATTTTTTTAGACTCATTTCGAACTTACTGAATTCAAAGAATTTTTTTCATATTTTTGAATTATTTTCAATTCACTCGAACTTTAATTTTAATTTTGGTGTCTGATAATAATAAATTCAAAATTACAAATTGAAGCTTGCAATTTTTTCATTCCGTTTATAAAAAATTCTATATTAAAAATGTTACAAGCAGGGAAAGTCAGGAATTTTTGAAAAGAAAGTCTCTTGATCGAAGTTTAAAAAAAAAGAAAGTGATTAGTATTTTTTTGGGAAGGGACGATTCCTCAAGAGCAAATGAAGCACGCGACTGAAAATATGTGCTCTCTTCTCAGTTAAGATCCTAATCATCGGATCGATATTATAGAGTCAAGGTGTGCGGGAAATCCGTCCTGGAATCCTCATTGTTAAAAGTTCACGTCGAAAGTTTTAGACTTGAAATTATTGAACTGAATTTTCGAACCGATTTAAATTTAGAGCAATTCAAGTTGAATTCTCAGCCAAAAAGATTAATTTTCAACCAAAAATATGAATTTTAACCAAACAAATTTTATTTTAAATAAAAAACAGTCGAATTTTCCACCCAAAAAGACGAATTTTTAACAAAATAGTTGGTTTTTCAATAAAAAAAGATTTTTTATTCAAGAAAGAAAACGGGTTTCTAATAAATTGTTAAATTTTCAACTCAGAGATAGAATTTTCTATAAAACGCTTGAATTTTAATCCCAAAAATATAGATTTTCAACAAAAAAGTTAATTTTTAAAACAGTAAAAAAAAGGTAATTTAAAAAAAAGACGATTTCAACAAAACAAAAAAATTGGAATTTTCAACCAAATATTATTTGATTTTCCAGTCAATAACGAAGATTTTCAACAAAAAAGTTAATTTTCAAGCAAATAGTTAAATTTTTAACTCAGAGATAGAATTTTCTATAAAACGGTTGAATTTTCATCCCAAAAATATATATTTTCAATAAAAAAGTTAATTTTTAATAAAGTAAAAAAAAGGTAATTTAAAAAAAATATGATTTCAACAAAACAAAAAAATTGGAATTTTCAACAAAATATTATTTGATTTTCCAGTCAATAACGAAGATTTTCAACAAAAATTTAATTTTCAAGCAAATAGTTAAATTTTTAATGTAGAAAGAGGATGACTTTTAAAAATACATTTTTTTAAAATTAAAATTAAAATTTTAACCTGAGAAAAATTTAATTTCGAAATTGGAAACGTTAAATTTTAAAACGCATGGTTAAAATAAAGTTTTTTTTGCAAGTTCCAAACTTTTTTCATTAACCCTCAAACGGCACACTTCAACCCAGCATACGTAAACGGCACACTAGTGCGAATTGGGATTTTCTGATTTCAGCTGAACATTTTAATATGAAAATAATTTCCAAAATCTGCGTATAAATATATGATTTTGGGGTAAAATTTCTCGCCCAATCCGTTGGGGCAACTTGAATTTATCGAAAATTATATCAACTCATCACAAAATTGTTATTAAAAAAAGGCTTTCTTGAAAAATAGACATTTTCAACAAAAAA
>CAKNXH010046789.1:0-13734 GCA_932178445.1 Andricus quercusramuli
AAGGAATCGAATCCACCGAAGAACCGGACTCGACTCCGGGATCCCTAAGATGTTACACTGCAGCGTAACGGTAAAGTAATAGTAGAGTAATGGTAAAGTAATATGGCATTACTACTAATAAAAGAAAGAAAATAAATATGAAAACTGTTGCAATTATAATAATACGTTAAAATTTGCGTTAAATGGTCATATCGTAATTGCAACCAGTTTATTTTTCAGCGTTAAAAAGTAAAAAAAACGAAGTTGCTGTCAGTGACGTCAGCAAAAGGCGGCTTCAAGCGTAGAGGGAAGATAGGTATAGAGGCGACAATGACCATCAAGCTTAGAAGATGGGCGCGGGGAATGCGACGTCGGGGGTAGGCTTAGTTAGGGAACCAGCGATGCGAGGGCGCTAGTATCGCGAACCAGCCACGCAACCGTTCCCTCTACCCCTCTTCGCCTCTCCGAACGTAGAGGGAAGATAGGCTTAGCATGGGCTTAGCGTGACAAGTGAAAGAAATTGTTACTTGCCAGTTTTTCACCGTAACCAAGAACTGCTGCTAATAATCTCGTCGATTTTTAATATTTGCCAAATATGCATTTAATTAAAAATGAATTTTCAAATGTATATCATGGTGGATTTACTATCACAGGAAGACGAAATAAATGCAAATAATCATTGAAAATTTTCCTATGGTGGCATTTTATACTTATTTAATTCTGAGTCAGTAAACGCCTCTTTTCTAGATCATTTGATTTTTTCAATTGGAAAAATGCAGTATTGAAAAATGTAGATATACAATTTTGTAAGGAGGACATATATTATTTAAAAATAAGCAAATTGAAACTTCTTGGTTCTGAAAAATTATCGGAATTGCAAGTCTTTCTCCACTACAGAAGAGTTGATAAAGTTTCTTGGTGACTAGGAGGTTTCAAATTGAAAATTTTTAAATATACTTTCACAAAAATAAATTCCTTATACTTTTACAGTGCTATTTTCAATCCAATTCTACTTTGTAATTACTTCACCATCTTCGATTTCGCAAATTCAATTAATTATGCAAATTAAGTTGTACTCTGCCAAGTTTTTGAAATTTTCACATGAAAATTTGGTCAGTTACAAGATTTTTTAGTAGGTATGTTATTCACTGAAAATCAATATTCTTGTTAACACTGTAAAAATACTATTACTTCAGAGCTAATTCCAGGCATTGAAATACGACTAAAAAACCTGTCTCCAGTCATACTAAAATGAAACCACTCGTGGGATTCCAGATTCGTTTTTCTACATTGAAAATAATAACACCATGAAGTTATCATATTTCAAAAAAGGACTCGAAAAATACAATACAGAAAAAAGAGATCTCTGGTTTTTACAGAGAATATTTGATAATATTTTAAACATTTTCCAATAATAACTATGATTATTTATTCTGATCACTTTGTGATAATATATCACTAACAGCATAATATTTTCATGGACGTAGCAAAAAGCATTTGTTTATTTATAAATTAACAGCATATGAATTTTAGGAGTGCTTAGACAAAAGCAAGTCCGAATCTCAATGTGTATTTTCGATTTTTTTTTGTTCTGCCTGGACTAATATGACGAGAGTTTTTTAGACGGAAAGTAATTGTTTTTAGTGGTAATGTTGATACACTGCAATTGGCCTTTCTATATGTATTGTGCTTCAAACCTTCCTTGCCACTCTGCAATAGTAAATTTTGGATTACAAAATAAACGGGAGGGTTGTTAATAAAATTTCCTTTCATATAAATCTCTGTAAGAATTTCAGAACTTTGCAGGTATAAAAATGGAATGTGCGTTATTTTCAATACTTTTCATGTGTAAATTATATGGAAACAATCAAATATTTATAAAGCAGATCGTTATATCTTGTAGTCTTAAGAAATAAGAATATTCTCTCCTTTTTCAGTTCTGAACTTTTTTTAAATAAAAGATTTGGACAAAGCAACCATTTTATACATAACAATTGGAACTTTTGTTACCGTATTGTTAAAAGTATAGGAAATATGATTTTTTGTTGTTTTGGTAAAAATATCTATTCTTCTACTCAGGAGCCGTGTATGAATTACGTGAAGAAATTAATTACTTCACAATTATTATTAATCGGAAAATTCCCGCAATGGGGTATAATATGTCTAATTTTTCCCCTTACATTAACAATGTTAGAATTGCGAGAGCCCGCACTGTTGGAGAATATTCTTCTTTCCACGTGTAGGTTAATAAATATCAATTTTGTCGTATAAATACGTCCAAATTATACAAATAATTTTAAAAGTTGAAACCCTCAAGTATATTGTATATCATATTTTACTGGAGAAGTAAGAGAAGAAATGTGTTTCTTGTTTATTAGTTCGTTATTTAATATCATAAGATTTTGTTATTATTGTACTTTTAATGTTTTTGAATGTTGTGTGAGAATCGCAATTTTAATGTAAGTAAAGTGTTTGAATGAAACGATTTCTTTACTTGAGCTGTCGAATTCAAATTCGCCAAACGCTCGAAAACGCTAAAAGCTTCACCTCGGGTCTCAAGGAATGGGAATTTTCAAATTCACAAAATTAATTTTTTAGATATAGGCTTCAATAAGTGATTAAAACATAAATAATCACAACTCGTACAAATTTTATTGAAACTGTTTGAAATTGAGTACACATACAAAGTATACTCAGAGAATGCCTGCAAAATAAAAAAAAGTTGAAAATGACCTTTTGTTTAATAATATCCAATTGAAAAATAAGGCCGGTCGGTAACCACATTTACCTAATTTCGGAGACAAAAAGTATCGAGGCCACTTCAGACTAAGAACAACGTCCAGCAAGAAAGTTTTTCTATATAGGTCAAAGAAAATACCTGGAATATTTTAGATAAATTCATCCAAAATTGACTGAAATATCCCTAATAGCACGGAACGTTCCGCGGGCACCTTCGGAACGTTCCACTGGAACGTTCCCGCAACGTGTAAAATGTCCGCCCTTGGGAACGTTCCAGTGGAACATTCCAGGAACGTTCCACTGGGACCTGAGAGGAACCTTCCATTATTGTTGTTTTTAACAACAATTATCTCGTAAACCGTAAGAGATAGGTAAGAATGGATGTCATTTTTGAATTTTGAGTACCGCATATACTAAACTATAATATGATATCCGTATCATAAATTGACATCGATTTTGACCTATCACTTACGTTTTACGCGTTTTTTATTGATAATAATAACAATAACGTTAATTTATGTTTGGAACGTTCCAGTGGAACGTTCCTGGAACGTTCCCAAGCGGCGGACATTTTACACCTCCCTGGAACGTTCCGAAAGTTCCCATGGAACGTTCCGGGAACGTTCCAGGAACGTTCCGTCCTATTAGGGATGTGCTTTGAAAATAGTACGAGAGTCGGGTGAGTTATTGGATCCGAGACCTCAACTGTACCTAAGATCATGATAAAATGTTTTTTTATTTAAAAGTTTAAAAAAAAGCTTTACCTACATTATTAAGATTTTTTCCACGAGTGCAGAAAGATAAGTATGAGAGTAGAGAATGTATAAATACAAAATCTAAGAAATCTAAGAAATCTAAGAAAATTATTATTGTATGCGAAAGATATTATTTGTACATTTTTATTTGTGTATTTATTAATAAGTTCACGTGTTTGTTATGGTTACAATTTGAAAGAAAATAATATTCAATAAATGCTCACATATTTTAATGATAATGACTATTGTAATTAATCATTCTAAGAAAAGAATTATTCCTCTGGGCGAATCAAAAAATTTCTAATAGGGTCGTTTTTAAAAAAAAAAGTTCTTTTTTCCAATTTTAACTTGAAATATCAAAATACAAAGTTTCAAATGAAAAACGTATCAATGGATATTTCCATTCACGAAAATATTGGAAGAAAGTTAATAACCAAAATATAGTTCGGAAAGACCAGTCCAGGTATAAGGGTTCTAAATTTTTTGCAGTTCGACTCATGTACACCACACACTCTCTTCACCTACCCCACTCACACACGTTAAGCGTAAAAGCACTGGTTCGTGGCACTAGCGCCTCCGCGTTGCTTGTTTTCTTAACTAAGCCTTCCCCTGCCGTCTCGCTCCCCTTAGCGTGCATCAAGCTGCCCATTGCATTGTCGTCTCTATACCTATCTTCCCTCTACGCTTCAAGTACATCGCTAGTAGCATTTTACGCGCGAAGTTCAAAAATAAAATTAAGAATTGGAAAACGCAAATGTGTCAAATAAATGTAAATAAATGTAGCAAATAATTAAATTAATGCAAAGAAACATGGCGATGTTTATAATAAACAGGCAGATTGTAAAAATTTTACCGGAGTTATTGAATTTTAATTTTTTACATTTGACAGCATGAAACTTTATCGACTGCGATAACATACGAGATAATAAAAGCCAAACAACGCACGATATAAGAAAGGCAAGAGAAGCTTTTTGACCTTTTTTGAAGCCCTACAAGATTGACATGGGAACTTTTTGAAGAATCGAAAATACAAAATTTCTGACCAATGGTTCTGGTTTTAACCACACAAAAAGATAATAAAAAATTAACAAAAATTGTTGAGACAAAAAAAATCTATAAATTTGTTATCATCGATTCTTTGATAGGAGGTGTGGTTTTCGTTTTAATCGTAAAAAATAAGAAACTTGAATTTTCGGAAAAACGACAGAAGATCCAGAAGAATGGAAACAAGTTTTCCAACCAAAAAAGATTTATAAGTTTTGTAAAAATCATTTTTTGATAGGATGTGTAGTTTCTGTTTGAATTGTAAAAGATAACAATAAAAATTAAAAATTTGAATCATTTGAAGAACGGCACAAGCTACAAAAAAAATGTGAAAACAAAAGTTGTTCAGCCTAAAAAGAGCTACAAATTGCTCATGAATTATTTTTTGATAGGGTGAAGTTTTTGTTTTAATCGTAAGAAATAACATGAAGAATAAAAATAAATTATATTTCTGGAAGTACGACACAAGGGTCGAAGGGAAATTAATAAACAAAACTTTATTTAAGAAAAGTTTATTCAGCAAAATTTTTGCCAACATTATACGTACACGTGTTTTTGAAATTCTGAGAAAGAATGAATTTTTTGAGTCTCATATTACGCAACATGCAAAACCAATTTTCCACATCAGCTAAAATACATTCATAATAGTATTAAAATTTGTCCTAATATGTTCTTTATCCCGCATTATTTTTGACCGATAAACTTATTTCAACATTTGGCAAAGTTTTAGTAGAATATATTATGATTCAACTTAGAACCTCATTTTCTCAATTCGACAGTTGAGGGACATGGAAAACTATAACTTTGAGGCGACGATATGTTGATACATACATTTACATACATACACTTTTTACAGTAGCTCAGAATACAAATTAATACAAAATAAATTACAAATAGTAAAGTAATCGCTAAGCAAGTTTCAACAAACAGTCAGATTTTCAACCAAAAAGGATCATTTTGTAACAAAATTCTTAATTTTTTAACAACATATATTGAGTATACTGTAAGCGATCCAGAAAAGAAGAAACTGTTAAAATTGCGTATCTGTCATTTGCAGATTGACACTTTTAAAACTGAATTGGTTTGCGACTATATGATACGGTCAGTTTGCCGAGTAGCTTCGAATCTGCAATGTAGTACAATGTCCATTTTAAGCAGTGTCATATTGGATCGGTTGACCTCTTTTTGAATGAGACCGACTTTTCTGAGGTTTGGCTGCCATATTTCACATGATTTCTAAATTTTATAAATTATCCAGAGATTAAGACAAATCATATGAAAGGCTACTAGATTCCTTTCGCTATTTTAGTTCTAGATGATGTAAAGGCTTTGGTGGCTTTTAAGTCTGACAAAAAATAATGAGTAAAATTATGTTAGAAACCAATCCGCGGCAATCTGGAATTCCAGTGACAGATACGCTTTTCGACGGCTTCCAACCCCATTCAAAGTAAGTGAACGGATTATTGTTTCCTGGGGACCGTACTTAAAATACGCAACGGAAGATATGCCCTCTTCAAAGTCCCTTATTCTCCCTGTAACGCAGCAACAAAAGATTTCTACCCCCTCCCCTCGCCATTACTGTACGTAATTTAGGGTTTCCAGAAATAATAAGATATGGAACTTGAAACTAATAAAAAAATTTGTATTTCAAACATGCACGCATTGCAGAGTGAACACTTTATAAACAAAATTCTATAATTTTTCCTTCGCTAATTTTTTTATTTTCCCTGGCCATTAATATTCAAATACCAGCATATTGATCTTGTAAGATTTTTAACATAGGACCTTCTATAAATGGAATAAAACAATACTTCAAATACAAATTTAAAACTTTCAAATTCACTTATTTTAAATCCAAAAATTACTTTCCTACCATAAAAGATGACATTTGAACAAAATACTTGAATTTTCAACAAAAAAATGAAATTTTCAAGTTAAAAAAGTTAAAGTCTACATATGAAAGGTTAGTAGTTCATAATCAACCAAAAAATATGAAATTTAATTTTTAAAAAAGAATTTTAAAACAAAAAAGACGAATTTTCAATAAATAAAGAGTTTTTAGTCAAAAAAGAAGAGAAAGTTCACCTACATTGTTGAACCGTCAAGCCAAAAGACGAATTTTCTGTATAAAAGTTGAATTTCTAACCAGAAAATATGAATTTTCAGCTAGAAAATAATTATACCCACGCAGTTGAATTTACAACTGAAAAAAAATCATTTTTCAAGAAAATAGTTAAACTCTTAACCAAAATATATCTTCAACAAAAATGATTCCTTAACAAAGTGGTTCAAAAAAATGTTTCCATCAAAATAGTCGAACCGTCAAGCAAATAAGAGTAATTTTGAACCAAACAGTTGCACTTTTATCTAAGAAAGATCAAATTTGTACTAACTCAGATGAAATTTGTACTAACGCAGATGAATTTTTAAATCAACAAGACAAATTTCCAAAACAAATATTTGAATTTCATCCAAAAAGGATTTCAGTAGACTTTGCAACATCAAAATATGAACTTTGAACAAGTAAATTTTTTTTCTAAATTAGTTAAATTTTTAACAAAACGGTTGAATTTTCGACCAAACAGGAGCACTTTAAATAAAATTGTTGAATTTTCAATTAAACAGTTGTAGTCTTAACCAAGAAAGATGCGAGTTTTACTTTTAAAAAAAGGTTCATTTTCTAATTGAAAAGACAAACTTTCAACAACGAAAACAGTTAAATTTATAACTAAAAAGATAATGATCAGGAGGAAGCAACTGAAAAAAAGAAATACAAATATAAATTCAAGGCAAATAAATTACTAAGAAGAATAGTATAACAGGGTCACCGCAAAACTTCATTTTAAAAATTCCCTAATTATTCCCTGATCAATTTTTCGTTTGCCCTGACTATTAATAATTAAAAACCATAATCTGAAACTAGTAACAAATTTTAACCTACAATCTTTTATAAACGGAATAAAACAAATTCAAATTAAAATGGACAAATTTTAGATTTATTCTGTTTGAAAGTCGTTTAAATTTATGGAAATTCCCCGACTTTTGTAGGATTTTTTCTTCTAAATCGCTGACTTGACCAATAAACTTCCCTGCCTTTTTTCTAAATTGCTGTTGTCTAACTTTTTTCCACTCACCAGGTTTCTTTGGAGCGTAAAGTTAAATTCATATTAAGTTTCTGGACAACTACTGCGAGTTATTCGTTTCATTTAGAAATTTCCCAAAATTACGTACTCGAATGAATTACACCCTAATGTGACAAAAGCACTCGACCCCTCCCTTCCTCCTCAGCTGTTACGTATTTTAAGTACGGTTCCCAACCGGACATCATAATTTGAAGCGCTCCGAGTACTCTCAATACTCTCCGTGGATCATTGTGCATTTCCAATCCGCTTCGATGAATTCCTGATCGCTCCCAAGAGTCGCTCAGAATCGCTCTTGTATTTTCCCAGCGAATACACTCTATCCATAGCTCTCCTTCATTCCTGAAATCCGCCAGTTGGCAAGACTTTCTTTTGATGATTCTTTGACTCGTAGTAATCGAGTAGACGGATTTGTCTTTCAGAGACTTCGTTTCCACTCTGCAAATTACGGTCAATATTCAATTAGAGATTTCACAGCTCAAAATATTCTCAAAAAAAAAAAAAGGAAATAGGGTTATTTTTTCCGAAAAGGGGGAATAAATTCTGTTAAATAAAAGTATTGTAAGTACCATATTCCTACGATTGCAAGTCGAAATATATTGCATTTTCAACAAAATAGTGTAATTTTCAACCAAAAAAGATTAATTTTCTACTAAAAGGAATGAATTTTGAACCCAAAAAGATGAGTTTTCAACAGTAGGCGACTTTTCACGCTCGAAAGTCGAAGTTTCTAGAAAATATTTGACTTTTAAGCCCCAAAAGATAAATTTTCTACAAGAAAAAAAGTTACCAAGAAAGATAAATTTTTAACCAAATAGTTCACCTGTTGGAATTTCTAGCCAAAAAGATGAACTTTCTACAAAAGAGTTGAATTTTGAACAAGAAATTATGAAGTTTCAACAAAAAATTATTTCTAAGCAAATAGATGTATCCTCAATCAAGACGGATTTATTTTCAATCCTAAAATATGAATTAACCAATAAACCAATAAAGATGAATTCTCAACGAAAAATATAATAGTTGTCACTTCAACCAAAAATATTTTTAATTTAAATCAAAAACTGTTTAATTCGACCAAAAAGAAGAATTCTTAAAAAAATAGTTGAATTCTCAAACAAAACAGATTAATTTTCAAACAAGCCTTTGCATCTTTAACAAAAGCAATACATTTTCAACCAAAATATAAAAAATAGTAAATTTTCCAACCGAAAAATATAATTTTTGTATAAATTAATTCAACTTTCATCCAAGTAGTTAAATTTTCAACAAAATAATTTAATTTTCATCCAAAACAGATGAAAATTCTGAACCGAAAATAGAATAGTAGATTTTTTAACTAAAAACAATTAACTTTCAAACAAAAAAGATGACTTTTCTACCAAAAGAGGAATTGCGAATCCAAAAGGATAAATTTTTAAGGAAGCAGTTGAGTTTTCGACTAAAAAAGGTAAATTTTTAACAAAACAGTTGAATTTTCAACAAAATAATGTTGATAAAATGCGTATGTGTTAATAATTTTCAGTTTTAAATAATAAAAGCAATTTGCCCAATAGCTGTTTGCAAGTAATTAATGAATTATTGTCAAATTTGGTGAAATTTAGTACATTTATAGGCAACGTTGAAGATGGCCATTAAACTTTAAAATCGGTTATGAATTGCCTTTTTTCTGTAGGTTAGCAAAGAGAAGTAAAATTGACGAAAAAATCTAATTTCCAAAGAAAATGTACGCAAAGTTCCAATTCGAAAAATTTAATGCTTCATTTATGGGGGATTTGGGGCACTACTATCAGGCGGAAAAACGCCAGCAAAATATCTGACATGGTCGCGCATAATTTTGACTGGAGTACAAAAACATCTTTGGAATGACCTATATAAATTTTGTTAATTAAGTAAACGTGGAACCTTAATGTAACTAGATTTAGAAAATAATATGTCTTCATAACAAGTGAGTCTCAAAAAAATTCATATTATATTTTTTTGGTTGAGAATTCATTTTGTGGTTAAAAACTTTCATTATTTTGTTGAAGAATCGACATTTTTGTTAAAAAAACATACTTATTTCTTAAAAATTGAACTGTCTAGTCGAAGATTCGTCTTCTTGGGCTGAAAATTCAGCTATTTTGGTTAACAAATTAATTTTAAACCATAAAAAATGAATTAAAAAAAAAGCTAATTTTCAACCAAAGAAATCAATTTTCAACAAAGTAATTACACTTTGAACTAAGTAGTTTATTTTTCAACCAAAAAAGAAGAATTCTCAACAAGGAATGTAATAGTTAATATTTCAAGCCAGGAAAATTGTAATCGTAAACCAAACTTTTCATTCAAACAGTTTTACGTTTAGCCAAAAAAAAATTGAATTTCTATGATAACAGATGAATTTTTAAACAAAAAAGACGAATTTTCAACAATAGAGTTGAATTTCCAAAGAAAGATTTTTTAGCTGATGACAAAAAGACGAATGTTCTACGAAATAGTTGAATTTTCAAAACAAATGTATGATTTTTTAACAAAATTGATGAATTTTCAACAACAAAAATACCAAATATTAAAATTGTTCACCACAAGCTGAATGTTCAACCAAACATTGAATAGTTAAATTTGCAGTTTAAAAATTAATTTTCAACCAGTTGCATTTTTAACGAAAAAAAATTTCGACCAGAAGAAAGAAATTAAAAAAAAAAATTTTAACCACGAAAGATTTTCCAGTCACCAAGAAGATTAATATTCTGACACAAAAGATGAATTTTCAACTAGAGAAAGATAAATTCAAACCAAACATGGAATTCGCAGTCAAATGTGCAGTTAAGAAGCTTAATTTTTAACCAAACAGTTACATTTTTAACAACAAAAAAGACATTTCTACGATAAGAAAGGTATTAAAAAAAACACGAACTTTCAACAAAAGAGTTGAATTTCCAACCATGAAAGATTTTTCAGTCACGAGAAAGATTAATATTCTACGACAAAACAAGAATTTTAAACTGAAGAAGATAAATTTCCAACCAAACATAGAATAGTTAAATATGCAGTTTAAAAACTTCATTTTCAACCAAACAGTTGCATTATTAAAAAAGAAACAAAGAAATTTCTACGATAAGAAATGAGTTTTCACACAAAACACACGGATTTTCAACAAAAGAGCTGAATTTTCATCCAAGAAAGATTTTTCAGTCAATAGAGAAAAAAATGTCATCCAAAATGTGGAATAATCATGTTAAAAAGAAGAATTTTCTATAAAACAGTTGAATTTTCAACTCAAAAATACGAATTTTTAACCAAAAAGAATGACTTTTTAACAAAATTGTTGAAGTTTCAACAAAATAATAAAATTAACTTCAACATCAGTTTATCGAAAATGCCCTGACTCTTTGAGCTATTCCCTGACATTCCTTGACAGGTTTTAAATTACCTGACTTTTCCGAATTCCCTAACCTGTAGCAACCCTGAATAATGATTAAAACGTTAATAATTACTCACGTAGTAAACAGCAGTGGTATCTCCTAAAAACTCCAGCGACGTAGAGACTCAAGCTTGTGGTATGACTTCTGACTAGTGTGCTATTTCTCATTGCCAATTGAGCCTCGACTTCCGGCAGTTCTTTCAAAATCTGAATGCAAACATCTATCAGTCCATAAATATTGAGCGCAAGTTCCATCAAATCAAAGAAAAATGCCACGTCCTCCTGGACCGGCAAGTAGGAGAAACCAGAGAGCGCAAATGTGTTGAGCATCTCCACAACCTGCGTCGCACATTGCCAAGTCACTACGTGCTGGTCAAAGTAGCTCAGGTTTTGAAACTTTCGCGTGATCGACTCAAAGTTGAACTCACTTCGCGAGTGCTTTTTAACTTTGCCACCTTCCGCAACATCGATGCTGAACTTTTTTCCAAATAATTTACAAACTTCCCTCGTCATCTTCTTCACTACGTCTCTAGCATCATGGCGAACACGACCAACGCCGTATAAAAGAGCGTGTCTTTGATTGCAGTCATGCTGGCTACTATTTTCATCCTGCAAAATATAAATACAAATTTTAACGAGTTGAAATTTCCTGTTATTAATAATAACAGTGTCTACCAGACGGATGATTTCAAATTCCCGGTTTTCTTTCGGACAATTTTTCATTTTACCGGCCTCATAATTGAAGGGTTGCAGTGCAGAACTAGATAATCAACAAAATAGGAACTTTTCAAGGAAGCCAAATAATATTCTATAAAATCGAAATTACCGAGAAATTAAACTAGATTCCGAGAAATATAATATGGAGGTTTACAATCTCAAAGTGACAGGAATCTAAAATTGGAACAGGCTCGGTTGCGGATCACGATAAAAAGTACAATTTTTAGTTTAAACAAAAGATAAAAATTTATTCCCGAGATACTGAGTTACCAAATTGGGAGAAAATGAGTTTTCAAATTTCATGGGTTTTGAAAAATGTCTTTAGGTAGCGACTACAAATGTATTTTTTAATTTTGAAAAATAACAAATATTTTTGGCCGATATATGATGAGGCTGAATGAGAATAAAAAAGTCCTCAATCAAAAAAATTATTCTTTTCCGGGAGAATAAAGATTTAGTGTAACGGTATCGCCTTGTAACGGACGATTTTTCGCTGAAAGGTGTCTATAAAAAGAAGAAAGGTGTATGTTTCTTAATCTTTTGAAGCATACATTTTTTCTTACATACGAATTGGTTGAAACTTCATGCGCAGAAGATTTTTGGGGTCGCTGATTACGAATTTGGAGACAGATTTTTAAAATTTCCAAATTCAAATTAGTGGATCCAATATGGCGGACAAAAATTGTACAAGAAGTCCCGTGGCTTCAAAATGGGTCCTCGGGTGTTTTATTGTGGGTCGCCGATTAAGAATCTAATGTCAAAATTCCAAAATTTAAAATGTCACATACAATACGACAGACTAAAATTTATAAAATAAGTCCCGTGGCTTCGAAATGGGTTCTTACGAGTTTTTTGGGCCGCTGGTTACGAATTTAAAAACAAATACATGTGCTAACGGGAAGCAAAGTGCTCGTGTAATGAGCTCCATATCTTTATAAATACAAACAAAGTGGAAACACTCGAGATCGAATTCACAGCTAGTTTTAAAAATTCTTGTCCGTCATATTGGATACGTCATATTGAATTTGGGAATTTTACTTCAAGTTCATAATTAGTCACAAAAAAAAACCTCAAGACCCTTAAGAATCCATTTTAAGCAACGGGACCAAATTTTTAAATTTTTGCCCGCTAAATTGGATCCGTCATTTTTAATTTTGGAATTTTGACTTCAGATTCATAATCAGCGATACAAAAAAACGGAAAACCACTTTGAAACCACAAGATTTATTTTCACACTTTTCCGATATATTGGATCCGCAATTTCGAATGATGAATTCAGATTTGTAATCAGCGACTCAAAAAACTGCCGAAAACCCATTTTGAACCCATGGAACTTATTTTTTAATTTCTTGTCAGCCATGTTGGGTCCGTCATTTTGAATTTTGGAATTTTTACCTCAGATTCGTAATCAGCGACCCAAAAAACTCCTTAGACGTTATTTGCAGCTAATTTACTATCGTTGATTGGTAACAATTAAATTTAGTGTGTAGAAACGCTGTACTTTTCCCTTTGTTTATTTATAAAATCCATTCGGTTGAAAAACAAAACGTTTTCAAGGTTCCTTACTGTCAAATGAAGTTCTGCAATACTTTTAACTCCTTTTTGTTCTTGTAATTTGTTAAAAACCATGTGCGAAATATTTAACGAGGTCAAAAAGGTGCCATACATGTATGGCATCATGCTGCAAAGGGTTAATAAATAAAGGACAATAATTTTAAGAAATATTGTATCCGATTACAAGGCAAAAAGGTAAGTGAAAAAACCTTATAAAAGTGACTTGTTGTAGAAAATGAAGATTTAAGATTTTAGGTTGGAATTTGATTAGTACTTTGGTGCTAAAAAATGTAGCGAATAGTTTTATTTAAGGGCTTTTTCTTTGAAAAGGAAGTATTATTATTTTATTATTTATTATTACTTTACTTATATAAACACTTTCAAGAAGAGGAATATTGTCAGA
>CAKNXH010046796.1:0-54272 GCA_932178445.1 Andricus quercusramuli
TAGAATGTATACAATTATTATACATCTTCTATAACAAGATCTTTCTGCAAGAAGACATCACGTATTCTATGTTTGTAGAGGTAATTCCTTTATGTGCTCGGGAATTTTAATCTCATAACCGGTCCTAAATCATTTTGTTGATGATAACAATATGAATTATGAGACTCTGCAGATAATCAGCTATATAAGTATAATCCAGCTAGAGAATAGACCCTTATCAGCACCTCAACTATTTATGTTTGCTTTCAAAAGATACTTTTTATTGGATCAAGGTCAGGATAAAAAATTCTTTTGTGGTCAATAGATCAATATTGATAATTAAAAAAACCTTTAAGATACTGAAATGGAGATTTCTTAATTGAAATGTAGATTCCAGTAGGGATCCTTCAAAAACTACTTCACAGTGTGGGGGGGGGGCAGGTTTTGTGATGATTTTTTTGGTTTAAAATTAATTTTTTTTTAAATCCAAATCTAATTAATCTGTTTTTGGATGAAAGTTGAAGTTTTTTGTTACCTGTAGTACTACCGATCATATTACTCGTCTTCGGCTCTTCGGCCCGTTTACAGCTCGCCTCTGGCTCGCAAAGCAAACTTCACACTTTTGTGGAACTGCCTACTTTCCGCACTTGTAGCACAATATAATTCGATTGTTTTCATGAGAACTGACCTTTTTATGGTTTGAAAATAAGACAATTTGGTTGCAATTTTTTTCGCTTTTTTGAAATCTTGCTTGGTCGAAAATTGGTCTTTTTGTTTGAAAATGCATTTATTTAACTATTCTGCTTGCAAATCCAACTATTGGATTGTAATTGCAACTATTTGGTTGATAATAAATTTTTTTTTAATTAATCTCTTTTGTTGAAAATTTATCTCTGTAGGTCTGAAATTAAACTATATGTTTACAAATTGAACTTTCCTGTTGAAAATTCGCCTTCAAGGGTTGAAAATTCATCTCTTATAATGGGAAATTCATCTTTTTTTGTTAAAAATTATAGCATCTTTTGAATATTTCGGCTCTTTGGCTTGAAAATCAAACTATTTGCTTAAAAATGCAATTGTTTTTGATTGAAGTTTAACCTTTTTTGTTTGAAAATTCGATATTTGGTCAACAATTTGAATATTTGGTTTAAGTTAATTCTTCTTCGTTTCAAAATTCAACCGTCTGGTTGAAAATTAATCTTTTTAGTTGAAAATTCAACTATTTGGTTGTAAATGCAACTGTTTGGTTGAAAATTCGCCTTTTTGGGTTGAAAATTCATTTCTTTTAATATGAAGTTCACCTTTTTTGGTTAAAAAATATACTATCTTCTAAAAAGTTCGACTTCTTGGCTTGAAAATTCAATTATTTTCTCGAAAATACAATTGTTTTTGGTTGAAATTTATTCTTTTTCGTTTGAAAATTTGACATTTGGTTAAAAATTTCACTATTTGGTTTAAGTTAATTCTTTTTTTTCAATTCGATCGTATGGTCGAGAATTATTCTTTGTAGGTTGAAACATCAACTATTTGATTGTAAATGCAACTGTTTTTTTTACATTATTTTTTTTTAAATTATCTGTGTAGGTCAAAAAATCAACGATGTGGTCACAGATTCAACTTTTTTGTTGAAAATCATTCATTTTGTTGAAAATTCAACTGTTTTGTTAAAAAATCATCTTTTTCGTATACGAATATCTAACTGCTTCGTTGAAAATTCATCTTTTCAGATTAAAAATTCATCTAGTTTGCTCGAAAATTTAACTATTTGGTTGTAAATGCAACTGTTTGGTCTGAAACTAATTTTTTTGTCTGTTGAAAATTGAAATATTTGGTTCAAAAATCATCTCTTTTCGCAGAAAATTAATTTTTTTTGGTTGAAAATTCAACTAATTTGCCTAGTGTAATCTGCTTTGGTGGAAGATTCAACTTTTTCTAAATTCATGTTTGTTGGTTAAATTCAACTGTTTTTTATTTAAAATAAAAATATTCTTGGTTGAAATATCAACTATTATATTTTAATTGAGAATTTATTTTTTGGTAAAATATTAACTTTTAAATTTTTGGTTGAAAATTAATGTTTGCGAGTTGAAGATTCTACTGTTTTGTAGAAAAATTTCGGCTTGAAAATTCAACCATTTGGTGAAACGTTTTTTTCTCTTGAATAAAGAATCTTTTTTTAATAAAATATTAACTATTACATGTTTCATAAAGAATTAATCTATATGGTTGGAAATTCAACTATTTTGTTAAAATAATTTTTTTTAACATTAATCTTTTTTAGGTTCAACTACTTGGTATAAAGTTAAACTCCTTTGTTAAAAATTTCTTTTTTTGGTTTTAAATCGTCATTTTTGATTGAAATGTTAACTACTTGGTTTAAATTTGAACTTCTTTGTTAAAAATTCCTTTTTTGTTGAAGAATTATCATTTTAGTCGAAAATTCATCTTATTGGTTAAAAATTGAACTATTTTGTTGAGAATTTTTGTTTACTTCAAAATAAAATTTTTAATAGCAAATTTAACAATTCCATTTTTGGTAAAATATTAATCTTTCATAGTTGAAAATTCAACTATTTGGTTGAAAATTCATATATTTTCTTACAAATTCATGTTTCTGGCTGAAAATTTAATGACTTTGTTGACAGTAGCATTCCTTTGTTGATTTTTTTTTTTGTTAATTGATCATCATTTTAGTTGAAAATTCATCTCTTAGGCAGAATATGCACCTATTCTAGTGAAGATTTATCATTTTAGTTGAAAATTTAATTGTTTTGTTAAAAATTTAACTATATTATTAAAAAAAAATTTGGTCGAAAATATAAACGTTTTCTTGAAAATTCATCCTTTTGGATTGAAAATTCATCTGTCTTCTGAAAAATTCATCTTTTTGGCTTTAAAATCCAACTACATGATTGAAAGTTAAACTTCTTCGTTCAGAAAGGATTTTTTTGTTGAAGTTTTGTTATTTTAGTTGAAAATTCAATTATTTTGTTGAAAATTCAACTATAAAAGTCTTCTTTTTTGGTCGAAAATTTGAGTGTTTTGTTGAAAATTCGTCACTTTGAAATGAAAATTCGTCTGTTCACCAAAAAATTCATCTTTTTGGCTCGATAATTTCACTATTTGGTTGAAAATGAAACTATGTTTGGTAGATGTTTATTCTTTTTTTGTTTGAAAATTCGATCATTTAGGTGAAAATCCATTCTTGTAGGTAGAAAATTCAACTATTTAGTTAAAAACACCTTACCCGGCCTAAGCCTAACTTACCGACCGACTTGGCCCCAACTTGGCTTCATTAATTTTTCTAGTCTCAGCCACATTAAAATAAAAAATTGTTTTTAGAAATGAAAAAAAATGAGTAAAAATTAATAAAGGTAAAATTATTTATTTAAAAGAAACATTTCAAGTAGCTGAACATTTCAAGAAAAATCTTATTCCTGAACCGGATTATTCGTCGCCCGCCTCATCTTTCGATTCTCATCCCAATCTTTGGAATTAGTGAAGACCGTTCCGAAATGAGGAAAAACTTCGTCCTCAGTGGACTTATATTTTTCACGAACAACATCTGTAAAATGAAAAAATGGAAAATTTTGAATTAAATTTCAATTTGACCTATAACAATATATTATCATCAATTACTGTAACAATAATTTTGTTACCGAGAATACAATAGCACATGTAAAATCCTTAAAAAGTAATTTATTCGATATTTTCTTCTTAGCTGTAAATCTCATGGCTAATTCTCCTGACATGTACTTTTTGATGATTGAACATTCAACTTTTTTTTGAGGTTTGACTTCGTTGCGTTATAAACATAACTTTCGTTTTCGTTCTGGAATCTTCGAATGTTGGAAAATGCTCGATGTCTCCTAACGCGACGAGTGCTATTTACTTTCGGCATTTTTGATTATTTGAATCACACTTTATAATAATGGATAAATACACAAAAACACTCGCCAATATAACCTCAAACCATCCTACTTGTCATCTACTTGTGTTCAAGAGGTTAAATATGGAGCCCGACTGAAAACAGATGCACAGCCAAGTTCATGGCGCTGCAATCAAGAGCAGTGAAACAGAGTTGGTTTACACTAGATTCAAGATATTAACCCTGTTATAGCCATGAAATAATTTTCCAAGTTGGGGCCAAATAGTGCTTTAAGCTGACACCTCAACGCTGCGTTAGGAAGGACTAATATAATTCGAATAGCAGACGTTACCACCGTTGGAACCGGCATCTCGCGTATCTCCACGCGCACTAGCGACCCTAGCGGCCACAAGTGTCAGTCGCCGTCCCCATTCCCCTACTTTGTAAAAAATCCTATTTCTTCCGTTTTTGTTTGTTGTATTTTTTTATGTTAGGCGTTTATCAACTGAAATAAAAAAAGAATACATTTTAACGTCAACCTGGGGGGTCCATCAGCTTCGCGTGATGATCTGTGACGAAGAAGGGGAGGGTTTGGAAAGGGGTTAAGAATAGCATGACGTATTTTTTGGACAGCCCCTTACATTAGAGTTTAGACAAATTAAAGATGGAAATGTAGGCCTTGACTCTTTTTTGAGTTGTGGAGGGCTCGTGTGGTAGACCTCATGTCAAAGAATTTCTGACACAACACCAGTGCAGCGGCAGCGATTCGGTGCGATGCGATGTGGTTATGCTCATTGCATATTAACGGCAGCGTCCTGCGCCGTGATCAACATACTGCAAGTCACTCGTTCCTTTGCCTCTCAACCTTTTTCAAATCCGTCTTCCTCTGCGTGAATGCACGCTCAAACCAGCAACTTCGTCACGCGTGCTGATGCGATGTGTCGAAGATACCTTCCCGACGCTATAGACTATAAACCAGTATTTCATAATCATACAGCAGCCTCATGATACTTAGAAAATTCGAATGTTCTTTTTTGATCAAGTCGGTTAAATAGATAGGCAAGATGGGGAAACAACTCCTAAACAAGCAGTCACACGGAGAAAAATGGATGGTCAAAGTTAGAGGGTCAAAATTCAGAGAGCCAGTCCGTTCTTCTGGATGGTCTAAAGAGCCTTAAAGAATTTTTTCAACGTAGTCAGAGAAACTCTTATTTTGTGGCCAGTCTGAGTGTTGTAAGAAGGTCAGAATCACTATCAGGGATAAGCATGGTATCCTTTCGGGATGGTCAATACGATCATCTTGTTTCAACTCATTTCGACCATTCGCGAAAGAGCATATGACCCATCGCGGAGGGCCAACCAGATTAGTTACCGTTGGCCTGTTTATTCAAAATTATTGAATGTGTAAGTCAAATGTTCACAGCAAATAATAAATATAATGTGCGTAAAAATATTAGGAATAATTATAAATTCATATTTAGGATGAAAAAGATATTCCTTTCTTTAAAATTGAAATCGATCATTTATTTGCAATGAGAAAATCTAATAAATAATTTAAATTTCACTTTATAAGTCTTCCTTGGGAGCCAAGAATAATTTTTAATACCTTTACTCTTATTATTTGCTGTACACAATTGTTTTTTACAATTATTTTAAATAAGCGCGCCAACTTTAACCAATCCGGTTGTCGACACGATGCATGCAGTGTGAAAGGATACTAGAGTAGGGAAAGGACAACAAATATAGAAAATGTAGGATAATCAAGTCGACCCCCTAAGATGGTTAGGTCGACTGTTCAAGGGGATCAAGACGACTATCTGATATGACCAAATCGACCCTCTATGATGAGCGAGTCGACTCTTTATAATGATCATTTCCGCCCTGTGTGATGATCGGTTCGACTCTATATGACGCTTGAGTCGTCCTTACGAGATGACCAAGTCAACACTCTGAGATGATCGATTTGAACCTCTTGTTTCAACCTTCTAGAGATAGGCGCTTTAGCCATCTTCAAAGGCTGTCCTATAGTTGACCCTGCAATATTGTCGGTCTGCACATCTAGATGGCTGGACTGACCTTCCATTTTTCTCAGCAGCCTTATGATACTTAAAAAATTCAAATGTTCTTTTTTGATCAAGTCAAGACATTGTATTACGGTAGGGGGTAGGGGGTCCTTCACTCATGTACGTATTTTTTCAAATTCGCAAAAAAAACATGATTTTTTTCAATTGAACAAATAATTTTTAATGCAAAAAGATGAATTCTTAACAAAAAATGTAACAGTTGATATTTCAACCCAAAAATATATTTATTTCAAATCAAAAGCAGTTGCATTCAACCAAAGAACAATGTTTCAACAAAGTAGTTGAATCTTCAATCGAGACAAAAAAAAATCAACCAGATTATTGAAGTTTCAAGCCAAAAAGGCGAATTTTCAACAAAACAGTTGTTTTTCAACCAAATAATAATTTTTGTATGAAAAAAATGAATCCTCAATGAAAAATGTAATTGACGAAATTTCAAACAAAAGAGACGAATTATCAACAAGATTGTTTAATTTGAAACTAAAGAGATGAATATTGAACAAAATACATGAATTTTCAGCTACAAAAGATCAATTTTCAACAAAATAATGCAATTTGAAAAAAAAGAGATGAATTTTTAACCAAAAAGATTAACTTGTTATCAAAAAAAGACGAATTTTCAACAAAATATACGGATTTTCAACTAAAAAAGATCAATTTTCAACCAAAAATGTCATAGTTGAACTTTCAATTAAAAAAAATTAATTTTCAACGAAAAATGATGAATCCTCAACTGAAAGCTTGATAATTCGTATATTTCAACAACAACAAAATATTTCAAATCAGAAACAGTTTATTTCAACTAAAAATTTAATTTTCAACAAAAAAGTTGAATTTTTTTAATTTTTAATTTTTTTTTTAAATTTGTTTTTTCTCAAATTAAAAACTCATCTGTTTCAAGAGAAATTTCACATTTCTTGGATAAAAATGCAGCTGTTTGGTTGAAAATAAAACTACTTTGTTAAAAAGGCAGACTATTGGTTGAAATTTCTAATGTTTTGTTGAAAATTTAACTATTTCGTTGAAAATGTACTTTTTGTTTAAAATTCATATTTTTGTGTTGAAAAATGAACGGGAAGCTTTTCTGGATGAAGGTTCAACGTTTAAAAAAATCTGACCTTTTTTTATTAAAAATTCATCTGTTTTTGTACAAATGTCATCTTTCTTGGATACAAATTTAACTATTCGGTAGAAAATTTTGAAATTTTGTTGAAAATTCATCCCTTTTGGATAGAAAATTCCATTTTTTCGTAGAAACTTATTTCTTGGTTAAAAATTCATATTTTAATCGTGAAAAGTGAAATAAAATATTTTTTAACAGAAAATTCAACTATTTTTTTAATATACCTTTTTGATTTATAAATTCATCCGCTTTGGTAGAAATTTATTTTTTTATGAAAATGCAACTTTTTCGTTAAAAATTTTTCTTCTTTGCATGAGTATTGAACTTTAACTATTTTATTGAATATTAACCTATTTAAATTGAAAATTTTAGAAGTTTAATGGAAAAGTCTTTTTTTTGTTTGTTCAAAATTACATTTCTCAACTGAAAATGTAACTTTTCCATTTTTTTAGGTTGATCTTTATGGTTGAAAATACTCCTTTTTTGGTAAAAAAAATTTCCCGGTTGAAAATTTCATTTAATGCATCAGTTCCATGGAAAAATAATTTTTTGCTGAAGACATATTTTTTGTTTGTTAATTCAATTTTTGTAGAGAAAATTCGTCTTTAGGCTTGAAGGTTCAACAATTTGGATGGAATAGTCTTCCTTAAGTGAAAAATCTTTATTTGTTAAAAGTTCGTCTTTTTGAGTTTAAAAAACTTTTTTTTGTATAAATTTTATGTTTTTTGATTGAAATATAAACTATGACACTTTTTGTTGGGACATTATATTTTTAGGTTGAGAACTCAACTATTATGTTAAAAATTTAAGTATTTTGTTGAAAATTCGAGTATTTTCTTAAAAAGCCACCTTTTTTAGTAGAGAAGACATTTTTTTGTTGAAAATAGAATAATAAATTTGGAAATTTTAAATTTGTATCTTAAATACTGTTTTATTCCGTTCATAAAAGATTTTATGTTAACAGTATTTCAAGATTAAAATTCCGATATTTGATTGTTAATGATGAAGGAAAACTAAAAATTAGAGACAAAAAAAAAGGGAATTTTGAAAATGAAGTTCTTGGACACTCTGCCTAATTTTACTAGCAATAACTTGTAAAACATTTTTGGAAACTAAAAATTACGTCCAGAGAGAGTGGAAGCACTACGAATTGACATCGATGTCCTTTCAGTGGATAGTTCAATTTTGGATACAGCCAGAAATTAGGATACAGCCAGGTCAGGACCGTATGGGGGCTGCCGAAGTTGTGTAAGGCCGCGTTGCGCCCGAAATTGCTGAGTAAGCTGCGATGAATGGGCAGGTGCGCTGTCGTGGTGTAGGACCCAGTCGCCACTTTTCCGCGTCACGTGATCGCTTCAGAACTTCTTGATAATAAATACTCCTTGTTTACCGTTTGACCTTTTGGACTGTATTCATGGTGCACAACACCTTCCTCGTCCAAGAAAACAGTGGGCATTGTCTTGATTTGGCCGTTGTGGGCCTGCCAGAGTGAAGGTCACTTTCCACTGTAGTAAGACCACTCTTAAGTTGTCTAAACCACTTTTCAATCTGAGTATCACTCATTCATGACCATACACTTACCGAATCATAACGATGGTTTCAAAACAAGAATGGAAAAGTTTTTGGCCAAATTTAATGCACACTTTGTTCGGTGCGTTCCGTCATCCGGAAATGCGATGCGTACGAGTTTCAGGTGCAAAGCTAGAGCACGAGGTCGGATGCATTCCGGACAGAACTCATATATAGTTCATTCAATAAAAATGGTATCACATCAAATGCCAGTTGATCAATTTGATCCCGAAATTGAATTAAAATCATACGCCACACTTTTATACAGTTTTCGGATTTCTCATTCGAACAGCCAATTGTGCATCAATTTACTGTTAACAAAAAAAAAGTTTTGTTTTCAAATCCAATCACCGCACCCCATTATTCACTTCGTACTGGTTAGCACTTCGTACTGCTTTGCACTTCGTACTGGCTAGAACTTCGTACTGGTTTGCACTTCGTACTGATTTGCACTTAATACTGGTTTGCAGTTGATACTGGTTTGCACTTCGTACTGGTTTGCACTTAGTACTGGTTTTCACTTAGTACTGGTTTTCACTTAGTACTGGTTTGCACTTCGTACTGGTGAGAGCCTCGTGCTGGTTTGCACTTCGTACTGGTGATAGCCTCGTGCTGGTTTGCACTTCGTACTGGTGAGAGCCTCGTGCTGGTTTGCACTTCGTACTGGTTTCTTTTATTTAAAACGAGATATTGCTTCCTCCAGGTTTGGAATTCAATTTTTACAGTTATTGGCTATAATTCTCTATAATTTTTACCTAAAAAAAAAAGCAAATATCGCATTGAGAAATGCAGAATCAAGGATGTGCCGCTTTTTCCTACATGTGCCGCTTAGCCGCAGTTTACGGGCCGTGCATATAAAAAAACATTTTTTGAAGGTGAAAAAAAAATTCCAGAACCAGAGAAAATTGTAGTCTAATATAAACAATTTTGAATTTTTCTTCCACTCTGAAATTCAAAATTTTATAATAAATTCCCTGTTGGTCCTGGGAAACTGTAAATCTTCCAGGAGTGGAAGTCGGAACTAGGTCAATCTATAGAAACACTTTCAGAAATGAATAAAAGTTGAACTCCAGAGCTGAAATTTTTGTTTGTTTGTTGAAAATTAATTTTTTAAACTGAAAATTCAACTATTCAACATGAAGATTCATCATTTCAGTTGAAAATTGATCTCTGGTTCAAAATCCTACTATATGTAGTTAGTTAGTTGTTAGTTAGTTGTAATCGAATGAAATTAATAATACTTTACTGATGCAATTTCTATCTAAGATTGAAGAATGACAATAAAAAAATGAAAAATTTATATCTGTTTCAGACATCGGACCTGGACACCTTATTGTGTAGACAAGATCTCGATAGACTGCAGAAGCTCGATGATGACGAGAAGGAGAGGGACCCTTCGGTCCACATGGACGACTTTTTTGAGGTCGGAAATCCGGCCTGTCGACCTCAGGCAAGTTTTGTCTCCCCCAGGAGTAGTCAATCAACAGGTAGTGCTGGTGGTGATGATGACGTCTTCCTCAGGCCACCCCTTTGGGAGGACATCACCTCCAGCATCCAGAAGCTGGACCCCGAGAATGCGGATATGCTAGCTTCCCAATCGCACGTCAAACTGGAAACGGAAGACGTGATCTCACCTGTTTTATCCCCCGTGGAAATCAAAACTGAACCACTACCTTCGAACCCCACTCTACATTTGCTAGAGGGGCCTACGAGTAATCCGAATTTCGGAAGCAGGCATTCTGCAAGTGGGCAGCCTGTGGCTCTACACCACAGGACAACGGCGTTCAAAATATTCCCAACGAGCATTAGCACAAACAATAATAATGAATCGGCGACGAATCATCATCATCAGCAGCAACAACCAAATCATCAAGGAAATGCAAATGCGACGTCACCAGCGTTGTACGGTTCGATGACAAGGTTGATGTATGTTTCCCCTTTGACGCCACCTATTTCGGATCCTGGGTCACCCCTTGGGGGACCTCCGAGGCGGACACCTCCACCACCCTACCCCCAACCCAATATTATCAACCCACCTCACAGAATGCAGCCGCAATCTCTTACCAAATTCAACAGGAGAAACAATCCTGAGTTGGAGAAACGACGAGTGCACCATTGCGATTTCATGGGTGAGTAATGAGTATATATTAGCAGAATTATCACCTACTTCCCTATTCCAAAGGTTTGACATTAACATGTTACCGTAACGTTACATTTTTTTGGTAACGGTAACGCTTGTGTGGAAAAATTTAATAGCAGTCTGGTGTCAGGTCTGGCCCAGTTCTGGCTTTATCTAGACTATCTAGTCTGGAAGATCTGAACTTGTCCAGGTCTGGTAGTCTCGTCCAGGTTTGGTAGTCCTGTCCAGATCTGACTTTATCTAGATCGTCTAGACTGGAAGATCTGGTCTGGTCCAGCAGGCGCTGATCAGCTATCCTAGAACAAACAGGTTCTGTTCTAAGTTCTAAGTTCGAATTGACAGTATCAGAACAAGAATTTTTGTTGTCGCCTTGACTGCCTGGCCTGCTCCAGGTTTGATGCTGATGAGCTAATTACAGTTATAGCGAAAAATAATTTTTTTCCAAATCATTAAAAAAATAAAGGAAGTTCGTCCAGGGGCTGATCGGTCTAGTCATCTATCTGATCAGCTAGTTTTTAGTCAACCATTCACTAGTGGCTGATCAACCAATAACTAGCAGCTGACCATACTGTCTGGCCTGAGGTTAGCCAAATTAACGTTACACTTTTGGACAGGCCCAGGCTAGACCATCTGGTCAGCGGCAAGACTGGAAACCAGACGGCCTGGTCTGGGCCGGGCCAGCGCCATAACATTTTTCCACACGGACGGTAACGTGTTACTTATTTTTAAAATTAATGGTAACGTTAACGCGTTACAATTTTCGAGTAACTGTAATGCAAATTAGAGTACATTAATGTCCGTCGTTTTGTTGAACATTTGTTTCTTTTTCATCAAAAATTCATCCTTTTGGATTGAAAATTCATCTTTGGTAGAAAAGACATCTTTTTGGTTTGAAGATAATTCTTTTTAATTGAAAAGTCTACAATATATTTCTAGTTCAGAAGCTCTTTTGGTTTGATCTAATTATTTTTTTATAATTCAACTATTTTGTTAGAAAGTCATCTTTTTTGACCGAAAATTGAACCGTTGTGTTGAAAATTATTGGATTTTTAATAGAAGATTCGTCTTGGATTGAAGATTCATCTTTTGTTCAAAAGTCATCGTTTTTGGTTGAAAGTTCATTCTTTTTAATTGAAAAGTCTTCTATTATATTTTTGGTTCAAAATTCATCTATTTTGGTTGAAAATTCAACTAATCGGTTAAAAGTTAAACTAGTTTGTAAAAAATTAATTTCTTTGGATGAAGATTTATCTCCTTGATTGAAAATTCAACTATTTTATTGCGTATAAACTTTTTTATAAAAAATGTATACATTCGGTTTGAAGATTCAACTGTTTTGTAAGAAATTCGCCTTGGCTTGAGAGTCACACAATTTGGTTAATTTTTTTTTCTCGAGTTCAAAATCTTTTTTAGTTGGAAATTTTTCTTTTTGGTTTTAAAATTCATCTGCTTCGGTTAAGAATTCCACTACTTGGTCAAAAGTTGAACTAATTTGTGAAAAATTCATTTTTTTGTTGAAGATTTAGATCTTGAGCTGAAAATTTAACTATTTTATTGAAAATTAAGTTTTTTGTTGAAAATTCATGCATTCGAGTTGAAGATTCAACTGTTTTTTTTAACAAATTCACCTTTTTGGCTTAAAAATTCCGCTATATGGTTGATTTTTTTTTCTTTTTTTTTATTGAAAAATCTTTTTTAGTTACAAGTTTGTCTTTCTGGATGGAAAATTCATTTGTTTTGGTTAAGGATTCAACTATTATGTTGAAAATTTTTCTTTTTCTGTTGAATTAAACTGTTTTTGATTGTAAATTTAAATCTTGTTTGGTTGAGGTATTAATTATTATATTGTTCATTAAGAATTCATCTTTATTGATTCAAAATTCATGTATCTGGTGGAAAATTGAACTACTTCCTTAAAAAATCATTTTTTTTTAAGATTCATTTTTTTGTATGAGAATTCACCTTTTTGGATGAAAAATTCAATTATTCTAATAGAAAATTCAACTATTTGGTTAAAAATGAATTTTTTCGTTGAAAATTCACAATTTAGGGTTGAACATTGAACTGTTTCGTAGAAAATTCGTCTTTTTGGCTTGATGTTTCCACAGTTTGGTAGAAAATTCAAATACTTGGTTTAAAATTAAACTGTTTGGTTAAAAATGAACTTTTTCGTTGAAAAATTACCTTTTGAATGGAACATTTAACTGTTTTGTAGAAAATTCAATTATTTAGTCGAGAATTTAACTGTTTAGTTAAAAATTGACTTTCTACTTTTTTCTTGAAATTCATATTTTCGAGATAAAAATTCAACTCTGTTGCAGAAAAAATATCTTTTTGGATTGAAAATTCAACTATTTGATAGAAACTTCCACTATTTTGTTCAAAATTAACTTTTTTGTTGAAATTTTATTTTTTAGGGTTGAAAATTCAACTGCTTTGTAGAAAATGCAATTATATGGTTGAAAATTCAACTGTTTGGTTGAAAATGAACTTTTTTGTTAAAAATTCATATTTTCGAGATAAAAATTCAACTCTTTTGTAGAACAGTTATTTTTTGGGCTTGTAAATTTAATTATTCTACAGAAACTTGAACTATTTTGTTAAAAATTAACTTTTTCTTTGAAAATTCATAGTTTGGGGTTGAAATTTTCACTGTTTCGTAGAAAATTCTTCTTTTTTGCTTGCAATTTCAATAGTTTGATAGAAAATTCAACTATTTGGTTAAAAATTCAACTGTTCTAAAAATATGAAAAAATTCGATAAATGATCTTCAAAGTTAAATAATTTCTGAATCGTGAGAACAAGTGATCCAAAAATTATTGGCATGATTTTTTCTGCATAATATTGCTATCTATCAGAAAATTTTCCTTGGTTATTATATGAGCGGAAACAAATCTAACACAACGTTTTTTTCTAATTTTTACTATAAAATTGAATTTTCCCTTGGTCCTTAAAATTCGAATTTTTTTCCGTACTTCTGCGAGTTTTAACTATTTAAAAAAGCCTTTTTTGGACACCAAAAGGAACAATTTGTAGAGGTACAATTTTTTAAAATTTTACAGATAATAGAATGGAATTAATCATTTTAATTTGCAAAAGAGAAAGAATTTGCTATCGAAATTATAGTTTTACAGACCGTTTTTCCAAAAATAGTACAAGATCAATTCCTTTGAATGAAAATAAATAGAAAATAAATAGAATTATTAATTAATTATAATTTTTTTAACCTTTCCTCACAGGCTGCACGAAAGTCTACACAAAAAGTTCACACCTAAAGGCACACCAGAGAATACACACCGGTAAGTTTCTAAAAAAATATCATAGACTTTCTACATGTATCTACATCCCCATAAAATTTCACGCAGACGTGAATTTATATTTTTACGATCAAAAAATATATTTAATGGTCAACTGAGATTGCGAAAAACGTGAATTGTCCTCAAATATACTTGCAATGCAAATTATTACATTGGTCCCGAAAAAAATGCAGCGGCGTCTTTAATAATAATTCTACCGTTACGTGAGAGGTCGTATGCCTATTGCAAATAATACCCATTTGCAGTATGTTTAACTGCGAAATACTTTTACAAAATCATGAGTGACTACATATACATGATTTAAAAAAATTTTTAAAAATAATTTGAACATATAAAAAGTCTTCTTTTCAAAAAACATATATATTAGGGTGATCCAAAAATCAGGAAGTTTGAAAAATTCTATATATACTTGAAAATTTTTGTTTCTATTCAAAAAAAAAATGGAAATTCATTCAAAAAATGGTATTCAATCGAATGAAATTTTACATTTCTTTATCGAAGTAAAAGGTTTAACTCTAAACATCCGCATTACTGTTCTGCTTACAGAAAAGTGTTTAGGCCAATAGACCTAAATTTTATATGTCTATTTTATGTTATTGTGTGATTTTATAGAAAAAAAATTTAAGAAACATTTTTACATAATTTACATTTTCTTCTAGTTAATTAGGACTTTTAAGTGTACTTTTAAATGTATTTTAGAAAGCCAAGAAAGTCAGGGAATGTCAGGTTGAAAATTAAAATTAAAAAAATTGAAAACTAGAATTAATTGGTTTAAAAGTAATATAATATTTAATGACTTTAATTCGTTAAAAATTGTAGGTTAAATATTCATATATTTCGTTGAAACATAACTTTTTTTATTGAAAATTCATCTGTTTTGTAGACACTTTTTAGAAATTTATTTTCTTCTTTGTTAAAAATGCAACTGTACGGTTTAAAATTATTCTGTTTTTATTGAGACTTAAACTAATTTGTTGCAAAGTCGTCTTTCTTGTTAAAATCAACTTTGTTTGTTTCGAAATTAAAATCTTTTCAAAAAAATCATTTCTTTTGGTAGAAATTTCAACCGTTTTGTTGAAAATTCATATTTTTGGTCTGCAAAATAATTTATTTTCGTAGAAATTGCATTGTTTGAAATCTTTTCAAATTGAAATATTTTTTGTTTGAATTCAACTGTTTTGGATTTTCAATTAAAATCATTATTGGTAGGAGATTCATCATTTTGATTGATTTTTTGAAACTATTTTTTCAAAATAATTTTTGTTTTAAATTAATTCGTCTTTTTTAATATAAAAGTAATCTCATTAGTTGAAATGTCATATTTTCCGTTAAAAAGTAATTTTTCCTTTCCAGTTGAAAATTCATGTATTTTGTTTTCTGATATAAAATTAATCTTTTGGGTTGAAAATTTAATTTTCTGATTGAAAATTAATTTCTTCAAATGGAAATTTAACCAACATTTTTTGTGTAAAATTAACATACTATATTTTACAAACAAACACATAATTTATATTGAATCTTTTTGGTTGAAAATTTATCAGTTTGGTAAAAAATTTAACTACTTCATTGAAAATTCATTTAATTTTAAAGAATTAATTTTTTTACTGAATATTTAACTATCCTATTTCAAGTAATCTTATTAGTTGAAACATCATCTGTTTGGTTTAAAATCAACTTCTTTGGTTAAAAATTAAACTATTTTGTTAAAAATTCGTTGTTTTTTTTTTAATTGAGCTTTTATCTGAAAAAATATATTTTTGGTTGAAAATTTTTCTTTTTTAATTAGAAATTCATAAAAAATTAATCTTTTTTGGTAGAAAATTAATCTTCTGGGTTGAAAATTCAATTTTTTGAATAAAAATTTATTTGTTGTTGTTTAAGGTACATCTTTTTTGTTAAAAATTCATTTCTTTAGTTGAAAATTTAAGTATTCCATTTTTTGTGGAAAATAGAAATTATTCTATTTTTTGTTGAAAATAAATGTGTTTTGCTTGAAAATTTAACTATTTTGCTGAAAATTTGTATTTTTTTTGGTTGAATTCAAAAATATTTGTTATTTTCAAATTAGATTTTTTTATTTGAAATATCAAATAGTATTTTTTTCATTGAAAATTTATTTTTTGGGTTGAAAATTTAACTATTTGCTTAAAAGTTCTTTTTTTTGTGAATTTTCATCATTTTAGTTAAAAATTAATTTCTTTCGTTAAAAATTAAACTATTTTGTTAAAAGATCGTTTATTTTTTTGTTGAAAATTTATTTTTAACTGAAAATTTAATTATACTATTTTTTTTGTAAATTTTTGTATTTTAGTTAAAAATGTATGTATTTTAATAAAAATTGATCTTTTTGGTAGAAAATGAATCTTTTGAGTTGAAAATTCAACTTTTTGGTTAAAAAATTATTTTTGTTGTTGTTTAAGGTTCATCTTTTTTTAAATCATTTCTTTAACTGAAAATTTAACTTTTCCATTTTTTGTGGAAAATTTATCTTCTTTGATAGAAGTTAATTCTCCCTGGTTGAAAATTTATTTTTCTAACTGAAAAATTCAATTATTCTATTTTTGGTTGAAAATTAATGATTTTGCTTCAGCATTCAGCTATTTTGTTGAAAATTCATATTTTTTTATTGAATTCAAAAATATTTTTTTACTTAAAATTGATCTCTTTTTCAGTTCAAATATCAACTATTATGTGTTTTATAGAAAATTTATCTTTTGCGTTGAAAATTTAACTATTTAGTTAAAAATTCGTTTTTTTGGCTTGAGTTTTCATAATTTTATTTGAAAATTAAGTTCTTCGGTTGGAAATTTGACTATTTTGTTAGAAATGTATATCGATTGGTGTAATTCAACTGTTCTTAATTTAAAATTAAAATATTTTCTTCGTGAAAATATCAATTATTTCATTTTTTGTTGAGAATTCATTTTTTTGATCAAAGATTCATCACTTTTGTAAAAAATTGAACTATTTTGTTGAAAATTAATTGTTTCAATTGGAAATTCAATTCACCCATCATTGGTTTCAAATTTGTCATTTCGAGTTGAAAACTTAACTATTGGGTTGGAAATTAATGTACTTTATGTATTGGATATACTCGTAAAAAAATGTAAAATTATAAAATTCTGTAAAATTTTTATTTTTATTCTTATAAAATTCTGTATTTCTGTTGCCACTTAAAGTGTTTAAAATAAATTTAGAAACAAATATTTTTTTCCATTAATATTATTGACGTCATATAACAAAAGAAAATTAGAATGGTCATGGAAATTGGAAAATTGACCATAAAAAAGTCAGGGAATTTCCAAATTTGGATTTTGTAGCAAAATAATAATAACAGTTTATGTGGCACAAATGAATTCGTATCAAAAATACCTACAAGTCTAGTTATATTTAAAGTCTTAGTTATTCAAAGAAAAATTAAATTTGGTAAAATATCTCTTTAAAAATGTTTTTCTATAAATATACAACACCATAAATTTATCATGATATTAGCCTATAGGCTAATATCGTCTGAAAAAAATTTTTTCAGCATGGAAACAATGAAGATATATAGAGTTCAACGACCTCGATGAGTAAATGCAAGATTTTTTCCGATTATGTCAATTATTCTCAGGGATTTTCTTTTTTTTTTAAAGAAACAAGAATTTCCAATATTAAAATTCCAAATATCTCATGTTTTCGAGAAATGTTACCACCATCATAAATCTTGTCAAATTCTCTTCCGAAACCGTTAGTTACAAACTTTATTTTGTTTAGTTTAGACCCAATAACATGTAATTCAAAAATAGTTCTGTACACCAAATTTTACTAACTGCAATAGGGTAAATGTTACTACAATTTACCACAGTTTGAAGAAAATCTAAAAACATTTATTTTGAACAGTTATCATGAAATGCCCCATGCATGTCCAGCACCTTTAATTTTCCCAGGAAACTAAATTTTAGCCCAAACTAAAACTAAGCCAGACCTATCTTGAAAACTTTCTTCTTCTGTATTCCAATCAAGATTCCGAATGGACCTCGTGAGTTTAATCACCCTTACGGGAAAAAAACTCTTAGAAAAAGTGACGATTCATATTATATATCTATACTCACTTTGGGGCATGATAAGATCAAAAAGATAACGTGACCTCAGGTCGGTAGAAAAACATAGTTACACGCGACCGGCTGTCAGAGTTTAGAGATAGACCCCATCAGATCGATCCTATGATATCATCATTCCACATCGTGATAGGAATTTTTCCTGAACCCTCAATTTAGGTTTTTCATTTTCATCTAGACTCAAAAACCTAACGACCGAAACGAGAGTCGTGCGACTATTAATTAGTTATGTAGTTCACCCATGCAAAGAGGAAAGAGTCGAAAAGGATCAGAACTGTCCATACTTTCATGGTGTACGTTGGGCGTGGTTATCTCTGATGTCGTGCGAGAAGGCTCTTCGATGCATGTAAATTGTAAAGGTATAGACGCGTGTGTGCTTAACGAGCATGCACACGCACGCGACGTTGTGTAAACTCACATATTTCTCTCCTAACACATGTGTAAACACACATATATGCATAAACATACATATGTGAGTCTAAATCCACATAAATTCGTAGGAATAAATATAAACACAATAAAATCCAATAATGCATACACGTCACACATAGAAATATACATAAGTATGTGTACATCTATACATATCCAGGTAAGTATCCATTAATTTGCAAGAAAGTGCGTCTCTGTTCCTTAAAGTCAGCGACCCACATTCTGAACGTGTCCCGCACACATATGCAATTTTGTAGTATACATGGGAAAAATGCATGTGAAGAGTCGATTCGCACATGTGTAGGT
This sequence comes from Andricus quercusramuli, assembly GCA_932178445.1. Classification (NCBI taxonomy): domain Eukaryota; kingdom Metazoa; phylum Arthropoda; class Insecta; order Hymenoptera; family Cynipidae; genus Andricus; species Andricus quercusramuli. Next base: position 18,916 of record CAKNXH010046796.1, read on the forward strand.
TAGTAAACATTTCTCCAGCCTCTCCAGCAGAATGCAAGTCAAAGGCATCTTTAAATGGGACGTATGTGCCACTTTCCGATTGGTAGATACTTTCGTACTTGCCGCCTTATTCTCGAATATCTTCAGAATTGAGGGAATTTTCATGAAAATTGTGTAATCATGATATTACACTGATGGAGAAGACATATGGTCACTTGTATAAATCCTATCTTGGATAGATATCACAGAGAAAAGGTTTCGTTTTTGTTACGGATTGTTTTTGTTACACCTTCGTTTCAGTTCTTTTTTTTCTTAAAAGACGACTTTTTTTCTGTGTTGATTCTGTAGGTTCAGGTGTAACATATATCCGAGATTTATAAAACCATCCGCTTCGCGTATACATGAATTCCTCTGGAGCTATGTTGGATGTCTTCTCAAATAAAAGACCTGGAGGAATTTCAGTGTTTTGCCGACTGCTTCCCTAGAAGAATTTTCTCTGAGTGAGAAGATATAAGGTCACACAAAACTGCACAAATATTTCATGTTTTTCTATAACTTTTTATAATTTTATAAAACGTTAATAGCTTTACAGCAGTTTGAGTTGATCCTATAATACTATAATCAAGTTGAATCATATCATATAAGAGGCACACTTGTTTTGAAACACTAGTAAAACTGAAGTTTTTCCTGTTCTTGGAATATTTTCCTACTCTTAACTTTATTTAAAATAAATTATGTTAGGTTTCCGTTAGGTCTTTTCAGGTAACAAGAATTATCTCTAAACATCTAACGCTCCCCGAAATGTGAAGTGGAATGTAACAAATTTTATGTTTAGATGTCAACAAAAACATTATAAGAATTTCCTTCTCTTGTTGTATACCCAGAAAAATATTTTCTTGATTCAAATTAGGTTGAATCAACCAAATATTTCATCTACCAAAAGATTTGGTTAAAACAACCAACAAATTTAGTTGGTCAACCAAATGTTTTGTTGTACATATGATAAGCGGGTTGAAGGAGTTTGTACGAACCAATAGTTTTGTTGATTCAAGAAAAATTGAAAGAAACAAACTGGACAAATACTCTATTCTTACCAAAACCGACCTTGCGGAAACCTTACGTTTGATAAATGAAAAAATGTTGATCCCTGGTAGGCACCAATTACAGTTATAACCAAATCGTGGTTCAAGAGTTCTTATCGAAAAATTCAAATCTGTCTCTTCAATGGGAAATTTTGTCTAGAATGTCACTTTTAAGAATACCTTCTTTATCTCGAAATGTAAAGATATGTATATGCGGTAAATTAAACAGGATGTGTCAAAAATGACCTGTCCTCGATGGCTTATCAGTGAATATATGTACACATTTGGTAAATACACGCAATTTTGCATCATATGGTTGTACAATTCAACATACTTCAAACAATTCTGAGGCTATCCATATTCCGTTTTTGTATACTCAAAAGCTAGTAAAGTCCATAAAAGAAGTTATGTACTTCCTTTTGTAGCTCATACTTGACCTCTCGAATGAGGAATTTCTCTAATTTGATATAGATAAACATAAAGATAAGGCATACCAAATTTCGAATTTGATAAGATCAAAAATTATATATATTATACAGAATTACAGACTCTACATGAACTTCTTGTCGGTGTTGATCAAACAAGGGTAAACTGGGAATTTTAATCTGCTAGAGAGTGCTTCTCTGTCAGCCTTAATTCGATGGAAATGAATACAAATGGTGTTTCGTGTTCGATGAGAGTTAAGGTTTGTAGCAGTAGATTTAATTTTATAGACGATCTTGTCCTTTTCGAAGAATAAGAGAGAGTATTGTTAAAGTAAACTTGGCCAATTTAGTCTGAAATTTCATTCTCGAGAGTCGTATAGATACTATCGTGAAATCATATCTCCCTTCTGCAGTATAGATAATTAGTTGATGGGTGCACGTACGATGAGAGATAAGTGACTTTCCGGGTACCTGAAGATTTATGTGATAAGGGGGTTCTAAAAAATTGCTTTCCAAGTTTTGGTGGGTTGTCTGCCCTAACAAAATATTACTACCCTACATTAAATAATTAACTGTTTGAATTAATATTTATCATTCTCGTTTGGTTCATGGAGAAAAATTGATGCTCACCCTTAACATGTAGATGTTTCTGGTTATATTTTGTTTAACGATAGGGCAGCCATCTAGATGTTGAAGGTTAGTTTCTGTGGATAATGAAGATATGCAATGTCAAACATTTTACTCAATTGAAACAATGTACAGCATTATTATTAATATTTGTGAACAAAGTATTAGTAATAATTTTTCTACAAGCTCACATACGACTCGAAATAACATCAAAATACATTGATTATAAGCTTCATCAAGCGGCCGACAGAGGTTTGGCGTGTTTTCCTGAACATCTTGGATGTTTCCGTTTAACATAAAAATATATATTCAAGCCTGATATCTTAATATGATCATAATTGGTGAGAGATTGATCATCAGGGGGAAGATCAACCCTCTTCCGATCATAATCCAATGTCTCATTTTTTTAAATATTAGCCACCAATCCAGAGGTAATCAATATAGATAGTAGATGTTACTTGTAAATATCTATATATGTTTGGTGGTACTATCTTAAATTTTGAACATCAACTATTGAATGTACATTTGTCTCCGTGTTTTCATTAATTTTAAAGAAAAATTAAATTGTGCTCACCTTTCAATTTGCATGTTCCGAGATAGAACCATGTCATTTGGACATGTCCGAATTGCAACATTCACTTTCATTAATCCCAACTTTCGGTCATTTCGATATACGTAATGCAAATCTTATCGGTCTTACGGGAGGTCTCCACTTTCGATGATCTCAATTCATGGCAGTCCCAAATGTTGTTAATCTTTCCAATTATGTAATTTTAAAGTGTATTTGTTTGAAGCTACACAAATGACGCTGATGTTGTGTAGCGCAAATTGAAAGAGCAAAGTATAAGAAGCTTTTATACAAACATTTTTCTGACGATATTCCTTAATCTTTTAGGGGCCGTTCATAAACTTTGTTACCAATTTCAGGGGGAGGGAACTACATTTGATAACAGTGTTCATTTTCATATTCCAGATTTCATCCCCTTTCTCCCATTCCCGTCTTCACCTTTTTTTTTGAAAGAATCTTTATTTACTTCCAAGTTTTCAAGAAACTTTCCATTTTTCTCTTTTTTTTTTGTTTCAATGCGAACTGAGTTACTACAACCCAATGAGAAGAATAGAAGATCTAATAATTTTTGGTTAAAAATTAATTTCTTTTTTGATTGACAAGTCTACTAGTATATTTTTGGATGGGTTAAAAATTTTACTATTTGTTAAAAAATTCAATTATTTTCTTGACAATGCGTCTCTTTTGGCAGAAAATTAATCTTCTTGGTTAAAACTCATCCGTTTGGTTGAAAATTGAACTATTTGGTTGAATGTTGAACTGTTTTATTGAAAATTCATTTCTGGATGAAAATTTTACTATTTTTTTAAAAATGCCTGTTTTTTTTGTTTGAGAATTAATTTTTTTAATTGAAAATGTACCTTTTCCATATTTGGTTGAAAATTGATATTTTCTAGCTAAAAATTCATCTTTTTTGGTAGAAACCTAATCTTCGTGATTGAAAATTCAACTACTTGGCTGAATGTCGAAATTTGTATTCTTTTTTTTGTTAATGATTCATCATTTTAGTTGATAATTCATCTCTGTGGTTAAAAATTCTTGTATTTTGTTAATCGTATTTTTTGGTAGAAAATTAATCTGCTTAATTCAAAATTCAACTACTATTTAGTTATCTGTTAAACAGTTTTGTTCCAACTTCTTTTCTTTTGTTGTTAAAGATTCATTATTTTAGTTAAAAATTCACCTTTTTGGTTGGAAATTTAACTGTTTTGTTGAAAATTAGTCTTTTAAGCTTGAAAGTTCAACAAATTGGTGGAAAATTAATGTATTTTCTTACAAATTCGTCTTTTCTGACAGAAAATTAATCTTCTTGGTGGAAAATTGACATCTTTGTTGAAAATTTTATTATTTGTATCAAACTTCAATTACTTGATTAAAATTTATTAAAAATTCATTAATTCTGAAGATTCATCTCTTCGGTTAAAAATTTAACGACTTTGTTAAGAATTCGTTTTTTCTTGTTGTTGAAATATAACTTTTTCATCTGAAAATTTAATTTTTCTATTTTGCTGATAAATGAATCCTATTTATAATTTTGATAAAGTCATCCTTTTTTGTGAAATCCAAATGTTTTGTTAAAAGTTTACTCCTTTTGTTGAAAATCCAAATATTATGTTAAAGTCATTCTTTTTGGTGTAAAATTCAACTGTTTTGTTGGAAATTCAACTGTTTTGTAGAAAATTCATCTTTTTGTTGAAAATTAATTATTTTTTTTAATTCATCTCTTTGGTTAAAAATTTAACGACTTTGTTGAAATTTGTTTTTTTTTTCTTGTTGTTGAAATCTATCTTTTTATCTGAGAAATAAACTTTTCTATTTTTTGTTGTTGAAAAATGATCCTTTCTGAATTTGAAATTTAAATATTTGATTGAAAATTCATTTCTTTTTTTTGAAAATTCGTATTTTGGTGGAAAATTTATCTCCTTGGTTAAAAATTCATCTTTTTAGATTAAAAACTAGGTATTTACTAAAAAATTCGACTATTTTGTTGAAAAATTCATTACTTTGCTCAAAATTCAGCAATTTTGTTAAAGTCATCCTTTTTGGTAAAATACACATATTTTGTTAAAGACATTCTTTTTGTGTAAAATTCAACTGTTCTGTTGAAAACTTGTCCTTTCAATTAAAAATTCAAATATTTAGTTCAAAATGCAATTTTTTTGTGGAATTTGATTCCTTTTTTTTTGAAAATTCGACCAATGTGGTAGAAAATTCGTCTTTTTGGCTTAAAGACACAATAATATAGTTAAAAATTCATGTATTTTGTTAAAAAATCGTATTTTTTGGTAGAAAGTTAATCATCTTGGTTGAAATTTGTTTAAAAATTAATTTATTCTTGAGATTCATCTCTTTGTTTAAAAAATTGACTATTATGTTGAAAATAATTTCCTTGTCTGAAAATTCAACTTTACCATTTTTTGTTAAAAATTTCTTCTTTCTAAGTTTCAAATTCAAATTTTTGTTTGAAAATGCATGTATTTTGTTGAAAATTCCGTAGAAAATTAGAATCAAAGTAGAGATTGAAAGTGCACAATATTGTATGATAAAAATTTTTTTTTTTTTTTTTTTTTTTTGAGGATTCCACTATTTTGTTGAAGTCGTCATTATTGGTTGAAAATTTAACTGTTTTGTTGAAAGTTCGTTCTTTCGGATTGAAAATTCATCTTTTACGGTAGAAAAATCATCTTTCTTGGTCGAAAATTTATCTTTCTTATTTAAGAAGAAACGTTTTTGTTGAAAATTTAAAAAATTAAGATAATAAAAATTCAAAATGGAATTTTTATTGAAGATTTGACTTCGGATTTGGCCATTCGATTGAAAATGCATCATTGTATGTTGAACATTCGTCTTTTCATTAATTTCCTGAAATTAATCTTTCTTGTTTAAAAAGAAACGTTTTTGTTGAAAATTCAGAAAATTAAAATAAAAATTAAAAATGAAATTTTCTTTGAAGATTTGACCTCGGATTTGGCCATTCGATTAAAAATGCATCATTGTATGTTGAACATTCGTCTCTTCATTAATTTTCTGAAATTCATCTTTCTTGTTTAAGAAGAAACGTTTTTGTTTAAAATTCAGAAAATTAAAATAAAAATACGAAATGAAATTTTCTTTGAAGATTTGACCTCGGATTTGGTCGTTCGATTAAAAATGCATCATCGTATGTTGGACATTCGTCTTTTCAGTAATTTTATAATATTCATCTTTCTTGTTTAAGAAAACACGTTTTTGTTAAAAATTCAGAAAATTAAAACAAAAATTCGAAATGAAATTTTCTTTGAAGATTTGACCTTGGATTTGGCCATTCGATTGAAAATGCATCATTGTGTCTTGCACATTCGTCTTTTCATTAATTTTATGAAATACTTTTTTTTTTAAGAAGAAACGTTTTTGTTGAAAATTCAGAAAATTAAAATAAAAATTCAAAATGAAATTTTCTTTGAAGAATTGACCTCGAATTTGGCCATTCGATTGAAAATGCATCATTGTATGTTGAACATTCGTTTTTTTATTATATTTCTGAAATTAATCTTTCTTGTTTAACAAGAAACGTTTTTGTTGAAAATTTAACTTTTCGGGTTGGAGATTTAAATTTCACCTAAAAAATTCGTCTTTTTGGCCTGAAAATTCAGCAATTTGGTTAAAACTTCAATTATTTGATAGAGGTGATCTTTTTTGGTCGAAAATTCAACTGTTTTGTTGAAAGCTTGTTCTTTTGGATTGGGAATTTATCTCTTATTATAGAAATATCAAAATTCAGAAAATTAAAATAAAAATTCAACATTTTCTTTCAAGATTCGACCTCGGATTTGGCCATTCGATTGAAAATGCATCATTATATGTTGAACATTCGTATTTTTATTAATTTTCTGAAATTCACCTTTCTTATTTAAGAAGAAACATTTTTATTGGAAATTCAGAAAATTAAAGTGAAAATTCAAAATTAAATTTTCTTTGAAGATTTTACCTCGGATTTGGCCATTCGATTGAAAATGCATCATTGTATGTCAAAAATTTGTCTTTTCCGAGGTCTTTTCATTAATTTTCTAAAATGTATCTTTCGTCTTGAAGAAGAAACGTTTTTGTTACAATTCATAAAATTAAAATTAAAATTCTAAATAAAGTTTTCTATGAAGATTTGACCTCGGATTTGGCCATTCTATTGAAAATGCATCGTTGTATGTTGAACCTTCGACTTTTCAATCTTTACATTAATTTTCTGAAATTTATCTTTCTTGTTTACGAAAAAACGTTTTTGTCGCAAATTCAAAAAAAAAAATAAAAATTCAAAATGAAATTTTCTTTGAAGATTTGCCTTCGGATTTGGCCATTCGATTGAAAATGCATCATTGTATGTTGAACATTTGTGTTTTCCGAAGTCTATTCAGTCATTTTCTGAAATTCATCTTTCGTCTTGAAGAAGAAACGTTTTAGTTGAAAATTCAGAAAATAAAAATTCAAAATGAAACTTTCTTTGAAGATTTGACCTCGGATTTGGCCATTCCATTGAAATGCATCATTGTATGTTGTACGTTTAAGAAGAAACGGTTTTGTTGAAAATTCAACTTTTTGTGTGGAAAATTTAAACATCACCTTAAAAATGCGTCTTTTTGGCCTGAAAATTCAACAATTTGGTTAAAACTTCAATTATTTGATTGAGGTGATCTTTTTTGGTAGAAAATAGAAGTGTTTTGTTGAAGACGGAGATAAAGTCGTTTCACGCTCAACGAGCCGTTTAAAGTTAGTCATTGAAAAGATAGTTGGATGATCCAGGACCCAGCAGAGTAGAGGTAAGTTAGTCCGAAGAGATGAGATTGGGAATCGGGTATGAAAATACTGGTAGTTAACGGGTTGAGAGCCTCGGGCACGTGGCGGTCGCGGTCGTCTTGAATGAACGCTTCGTCCCTCAGTCCTCCTCACCTCTTCTCTTCCCTTGTTCGACGCATTCACTGGACGGCACGGCGCGCTATTCTACGTTATAATATTATTCAGCGAGTGAGCGCGCGCAAAACGTGAATGCGCGGATAGCGCGGGCGGGCCGAGCGTGAGGCGAGCAACATTCCAGCCCGATCCGCACTTCCAACTTTGGTATCTTCTTCTTCTCCTCCTCCCCCTCTTTCTTCTGCTCGTCCTCCTCTTCCTCTTGTCTTCCATCCTTTGTTTTGCCAACTATCTATACGCAACTGTCTATAGCTTCGGTACCCGAAACAAGACACGTCTACTGCACAACTTTCGGCAAAAACTCAGAAATGCGCGAATGACTTTGTCAGGAATGATATTCCTAATTGCAATTTCAAAAGGTTCATGTGTTTCCCAAAATTGTTATTAAAGTGATATTTCGTAAGAGGAAAATTAGAGACACGATATTAACAAGAGAATTTGGGCAAACAATTATTTTTGAACAAAAGGGCTCAAAATCATTGTGAATCCAAAAATCTGTTATGAAAAAACACATTCAGAAAATTCAATTATTGCAAGAATTGCATAAAAGGATCTCAAAGTACGTTTCCAAACCACATTGTAATCGACTCATTAGAGACAAAAATATGACAAAGGAAAAAAGAGATAAACACTAAAATTAAAGTAATAATTACACGAAGGTTATGAAATCTCTGAAATCTTTGTTACACCTTTGAAAGCTTTGTGATATATTTGATACTTTTGAAATCGTTGAAAATCTTTGAAATCTTCGAATTATAGAAATCTGTGTGAAATATTTTGAAATGTTTGAAATATTTGTAAAATCTTTGAAATCGTTCAAAATCTTTGAAATAATTTGAAATCTTTTAAATCTCTGAAATCTGTGTGAAATCTTTGAAAGCTTTGTGCAATATTTTATACTTTTTAAATCCTTTAAAATCTTTAAAATCGTTTGAAATCTTTGAATTATAGAAATATGTATGAAATATTAAAAATATTTGAAATGCTTTGAAATCTTTGTGCAATCTTTTAAATCTCTAAAATCTGTGTAAAATCTTTGAAAGCTTTGTGCAATATTTGATACTTTTAAAATCCTTTAAAATCTTTAAGATCGTTTGAAATCTTTGAATTATAGAAATATGTGTTGAATAATAAAAATATTTGAAATAATTTGAAATCTTTGTGAAAGTTTTTTAAATCTCTGAATTCTGTATGAAATATTTTGAAATCTTTTTAAATTTTTGAAATATTTGTAAAATCTTTTAAAATCTTTGAAACTGTTTGCAGTCTTTGAATCTTTGAAATCTTTGTGAAATCTTTGAAATCTTTGTGAAATCCTTGTAATTCTCGGAAATCTTTGTTAAATCTTTGACAGCTTTGTAAAATCTTTGAAATCGTTTAGAATCTTTGAAATAATTTGAAATCTTTGAAATCTGTGTTAAATCTCTGAAATCTGTATGACATATTCTGAAATCTTAAAAAAATTTTGAAATATGTGTGAAATCTTTGAAATCGTTTAAAATCTTTGAATCAGTTTGAAATCTTCGAAATCTTTGTGAAATTTTTTTAAATCTCTGAAATCTTTGTTAAATCTTTGAAAGATTTGTGCAATATTTGATACATTCGAAATCCTTTAAAATCTTTGAATTATAGAAATATGTGTGAAATATTAGAAATATTTGAAATAATTTGAAATCTTTTTAAAATCTTTTTAAATCTCTGTATTCTGTGTGAAATTTTCTGAAATCTTTTTAAAATTTTGAAATATTTGTAAAATCTTTTAAAATCTTTTTAAATAGTTTGCAGTCTTTGAATCTTTGAAATGTTTGTGAGATCTTTGTAAATCTCTGAAATCTTTGTTAAATCTTTACAGTTTTGTGAAATCTTTGAAATCTTTGTGAAATATTTGATTCTTTTAGAAACATTTAAAATCTTCGAATTATATAAATCTGTGTGAAATATTTTTAAATGTTTGCAATATTTTTAAAATCTTTGAAATCGTTTAGAATCTTTGAAATAATTTGAAATCTTTGAAATCTTTGTAAAATCTTTGAAATCTGTATGAAATATTCTGAAATCTTAAAAAAATTTGAAATATGTGTAAAATCTTTGAAATCGTTTAAAATCTTTGAATTAGTTTGAAATCTTTTTTAATCTCTGAAATCTTTGTTAAATATTTGAAAGCTTCGTGAAATATTTTCTACTTTTGAAATCATTTAAAATCTTTGAAATCGTTTGAAATATTTGAATTATAGAAATCTGTATGGAATATTTTTTAATGTTTTAAATAATTTGAAATCTTTGAAATCTTCTCAAATCTCTGAATTCTGTGTGAAATATTCTGAAATCTTTTAAAATTTTTGTAAAATCTTTTGAAATCTTTGAAATAGTTTGCAATCCTTGAATCTTTCAAATTTTCGTGAAATATTTTTAAATCTCTGAAATCTTTGTTAAATCGTTGAAAGCTTTGTGAAATATTTGATGCTTTTGAAATCATTTAAAATCTTTGAAATCGTTTGAAATATTTGAATTATAGAAATCTGTGTGAAATATTTTTAAATGTTTTAAATAATTTGAAATCTTTGAAATCTTCGTAAAAACTTCTCAAATCTCTGAATTCTATGTGAAATATTCTGAAAATTAAAAAAAAAAGATAAAATCTTTTGAAATCATTGAAATAGTTTGCAATCTTTGAATCTTTGAAATCTTTGTTAAATCTTTTTAAGTCTCTGAAATCTTCGTTAAATCTTTTAAAGCTTTGTGAAATATTTGATACTTTTGACATTTTTGGATTATAAAAAATCTGTGTGAAATATTTTAAAACGTTTGAAATATTTGTCAAATGTTTGAAACATTTGTTCAATCTTTGAAAACACTTAACAAAATTTAAATGATTTGAAATCTTTGAAATCTTTGTGAAATCTCTTAAATCTGTGTGAAATATTCTGAAATCTTCTAAAAATTTTGTAAAATCTTTGAAATCATTTAAAATCTTTCAAACAGTTTGAAATCTTTGAAATTTTTGTAAAATATATTTTGTAAGTTTCGGAATCTTTGAAAATTTTGGTGAACTATTCTAAATATTAGTTAAATCTCTAAAATTTTTGAAATCTCTGTGAAATATTTTAAAATCTCTTAAATTTTTGTGAAATCTTTTGAAATCTTTTGGAATTTCTGGAATTTTGTGAAATATCTTGAAATCTTGGAAATCTTTGTAAGATCTTTGAAATCATTAAATGATTTTCAAAATCTTTGAAATTTTTGTCAAATATTTTTAAATGTTCGTGAAATTTTTGAAATATTTGTGAAATCATTGAAATATTTGTGAAATCCTTTTAAATCTTTTTCAATATCTGAAATCTTTGTTAACTCTTTAAAAGCTTTGAAAAATATTTTTTATCTTTAAAATATTTTGAAATCTTTGTAAAATACTGGAAATCTTTGTGGAATATTTTTCAATCTCTGAAATCTTTGAGTAATCTATGAAATTTTTGAAATTTTTGTAAACTATTCTAAATCTTTAGTTAAATCTCTAAAATCTTTGAAATCTTTGTGAAATCTTTTTAAATCTTTCAAATTTTTGTGAAATATTTTGAAATCTTTGGAAATCTCTGAGAATTTCGTAAAATATTTTGAAATCTTGGAAACCTTCCGAAGACCTTTGAAATCTTTGTAAAATACTTGAAATCTTTGTGGAATATTTTTCAATTTCTGAAATGTTTGAGAAATATTTCGAAATATTTTTAAATGCTTGAAATATTTTGAAATATTTTAAAATGTTGGAAATATCCGTAAAATCTTTTCAAATGTTTGAAATATTCGTAAAATCTTTTAAATCGTTTGAAATCTTTGAGTAATCTACGAAATTTTTGAAATTTTTGTGAACTATTTTAAATCTTAGTTAAATCTCTAAAATCTTTGAAATCTTTGTGAAATCTTTTAAAATCTCCCAAATTTTTGTGAAATATTTTGAAATCTTTGGAAATCTCTGAGAATTTCGTAAAATATTATTAAATCTTGGAAACCTTCCTAAGACCTTTGAAATCTTTGAATAATCTTCGAAATCTTTGAATTTTTTGTGAAATATTTTAAATCTAAGTTATGGCTCTAGAATCTTTGAAATCTTTGGTTAAAATCTTTTTGATATCTCTATGAAATTTTTCAATCTTTGAAATTCTTTGAAATTTTTGTGAAATATTTTGAAATCTTAACACCTTTCGTGAGATGTTTGAAATCTTTGAGTAATCTACGAAATTTTGGAAATTTTTGTGAACTATTCTCCATCTTAGTCAAATCTCTAAAATCTTTGAAATCTTTGTGAAGTCTTTTAAAATCTCTCAAATTTTTGTGAAATATTTTGAAATCTTTGGAAATCTCTGAGAATTTTTTAAAATATTTCGAAATCTTGGAAATCTTTGTAAGATCTTTGAACTCTTTCAATAATCTTCAAAATCTTTGAATTTTTTTTAAATATTTCAAATCTTAGTTAAGTCTCTAGAATCTTTGAAATCTTTGTGAAATCTTTTCAAGTGTTCGTGAAATATTTTGAAATTCTTTGAAATCTTTTGAAATCTTGGAAATCTTTCTAAGGTCTTTGAAATTTTTAAATAATCTTCGAAATTTTTGTGAAATATTTTTAATCTTACTAGTTGAGCCTCTGAAATCTTTGAAATCTTCGTGAAATCTTCTAAAATGTTCATGAAATTTGTGAAATATTTGTGAAATCATTGAAATCTTTGTGAAATCCTTTCAAATCTTTGTGTAAAATCTTTTTAATATCTCTGTGCAATTTTTCAACCTTTGTAAATTCTTTGAAATTTTCGTGAAATATTTTGAAATCTTTCGAAATCTCTGAGAAGTTTTAAAAATATTTTGAAATCTTGGAAATCTTTGTAAGATCTTTGAAATCTTTGAATAATCTTCGAAATCTTTGAAATTTTTGTAAAATTTTTCAAATTTTAGATAACATAAGTCTCGACAATCTTTGAAATCTTTGTGAAATATTTTTAAGTGTTCATGAAATTTTTAAAATATTTATGAAATCATTGAAATCTTCGTGAAATCTTACAATCTTAATGTAATTTTTGAAATCTTTGTGAAATATTTATAAAGACATTATAGAAAAACAATCTGATTAAGACAAAGTTTTCGAAATTCTGTTTTTAACGATTTTGAGTAATTTAGGGCACTATTCATGTTATGTGAGTGAAAACTGTATAAGGATTTTTTTCCGCCCTCAAACACAGACATTTTTTAAAACTTTATTCACCTTTCTGAAACATTGTCAATAATGGCTACAACGTCTATAGTTTTGAGCAAATTTTCTAATTCCATAATATAAAAATATGGCATTTTTGTTTTTCTCTCTTCCAATCCAGAAAAAATGTTTTCCTATTAAATTGTGAAACCTTAGTTATTTGTATTATTGTTTGTATTTGATAGCCTTAGGACCACACTTCGGTCGTTTTATTGGAATGCTTCAATAATTTTATCAAAATTTTATACTTTAAAACCTATGACCGCAAACTATCGTTTTTTATTCGGTAAAATTTCATTTTTGGTCCCTATTTGTCATTCACATGTCTTCATTTAAAATCATTGAAATCCTTAGAAATCTCTTAAATCTTTATGAAAAATTTTGAAATATTTGAAATATTTTGAATCTAGAAATCTGTTGTAGAGTCAAAAGTCGAGTGGTCAACTCCTCGTGATTGACAAATGAGTAAGTTGTATTCAGAAGATCCGATTCATGTATCCTACATTGATTAATCTATCATACGTCTAGCCTCAGTCAAAACAACTTTCTCAAATTTCTTAATCAGTATTTATGAATTATGAAATTAGACGTGTAGTGAAAAGAACAATGTAGTTGCAGGTCGAACACGAAAGTTAATTGAAATCCGTTCGAGAAAACGAGAATAAAACTTGCTGTCTCATTCCCGATTGCTGTATGGTAATATCCGGTCAAACTGAGCATCTTTTTGTTAATCATCATCGAGGTACAACTTCCAAACTCCTCTTCATCATCAGGGTGCGATATGTAGTTGAGAAGTTTTGTTTCCTTAGGACCTGGGTAAATAACTCACGACTGCTCTTTGAGAGCGTTCAAATCTCCCACAGTGGAGATTTCAACGCTGCATCATCATTTTTCATCTCACCTTCTACAAGGCCTGCTTTTGTACTCTCTTTCAAAAAGCATCATTAAATTCCTTATTAAATACATATTGAATTTGTCCCTCTTAAAAACCAATTTCTTTTACGAAATTCTTATTTCAATATTTCACTCAAGAAGTTTATATATAGGGGAAACCACCCTACAGTAGATAGGAAAAAATGCAACAGCATTTAACTGCATCAGTTTCCAAAAATGAAGAAAGATGATCATTGTTAAATAAAGCTTACATATTCAATTGAGTATTCTTATAGAAAAGAATATCACGAAATTAATCAATTAGCTGTATTAAACCTTAAATTTTGTATAACATTTTTTATTATTTTCCGATTATCTACTGTTGGTTATCTACTGTTGGAAAATGTAATATCCAATAAAATGTCCTTAAATATTTATAAATATTGAAGAAAAAACACTTTGTATTTATAAATATTGTTCATTAAACTTCAAGCTTTGATTCTAATGTATAAACATGTCATAAAAATGTTTTATTAAGTTAAAAAGTATGGATAAAGAAGAGGTGAAATTTTCTTTTTCAGGTTAAATATCAATTTGTTGCTCTCACGCATTAATTATTCATAAAATTTGAATGCAACTTCGTTAGAAGATACAGTATCCTTGCTGAAACGTTATACTAACAAAATTAATTAACATTATTTGTCAGTCTTCCAATTAGTTAACATTATCTTCTGTAAATCATTATCTACTGTAGGGTGGTTTCCCCTATTTCACACTCTTCCCCCTATTACTCCCTTTTCCATTTTTTAAAGAATTTTCAACCAAGAAGATTAGTTTTATAACAAAAGACTAATTTTCAATTTTTCAACGAAATAGTTGAATTTTCAACCGAAAAGATGAATTTTCAACCAAGAAGATTAAGTTTCTACTAAAAAGTATGAAATTTTAACAAAATACTGGAATTTACAACAAAACAGTTGCATTTTCTACCAAAAAACATAGAAATTTGTCCCCCTATGTTTTCAAGAATCTTTCCCTTTTTCCCCCTTTTCTTGTTTTTTTTTCGCTTAAATGCAAACTAAATTAATAAGACCCAATAATAAAAACCCAAATAATTTTGGTTCAAAGTTGATGCTTTTTATTTGAAAGTTGTTGATTGAGTAGTTGTTTATTTGATTAATTAATTGGTTGATTAATAGATTAGTTTATTAATTAATTAACTCATTCATTAATCACTTAGTTAATTGATTTCTTGGTTGAAAATGCAATTGCTCTGTTGAAAATTAATCTGTTTTTGTTGTGGAGAAAATTCAACCACTAGATGGAAAGTTGAACTACTTTGTTAAAAATTAATTTTGTTTTCTGTTGAAGATTAATAATTTCAATCGAAAATACATCTTTTTGGTTATTGAAAATTCAACTATTTTGTTGAAAATTCGTTTTTGTTGTTGTTGAAAATTAATTTTGTTAACTAAAATTGTAACTATTCTATTTATGATTGAAAATCGATATTTTCATATGAAAATTGATTTTTCCTAGTTGAAAATTCAACTGTTTGTTTGAGGATTCAACTATTTTGTTGAAATTTTCTCTTTTTGGTTGAATTCAACTGTTCTCGGTTTCAAATTGAAATATTTTTCCGTTGAAATATCAACTGCTTGATTGAAAGCTTAACTGCTTCGTTAAATTTTCATTTTTTGGTTGAAGATTCATCATTTTAGTTGAAAATTCAACTACCTGGTTGTAAATGAATTTTTTCAAAATTAAATTTAATATTTTCAGGTTTAAAATTCAAATCTTCTGTAGAAAATTCGACTTTTTTGCTTAGAACAAAAATTTGGTAGGAAATTAAACTGTTTGGATGAAAATGAACTCTTTTGTCGAAAAATCATCTCATTTTATAAAAATTTCATCTTTTTTGGTAGAAAATGCAACTGTTTTGTTGAAAGTTCTAGTATTTCTTTAAATTTCGTACTTTTCGGAAAAATTTCAATCTTCTTGGTTGGAAATTCATCTTTTTGGTTGAGAATTCAACTATTTCGTTGAAAAATTTAATATTCATGTATTTGTTCAAATTTTGTTGTTTAGTATCAAATTAATCTTCTTCGTTGAAAATTCAGCTATTTGTGTTAAAAATTCAAATATTTTGTTGAAAATTAAATTATTTGATTAAAAATTCAACTATTTGGTTGAAAATGTAACTATTTTTGGTTTAATTTGAATATTTTTTATTTGGAAATTCGCCCATTTGCTTGGAAATTCATCTGCATAAGTTGAAAATTCAACTATTTTGTTAGACTTATTTTTTTGGTCGAAAATTCAACTGCTTTCTTAAGAATTCGTTCTTGTGAATGGCAAATTCATTTTTTATGGTGAAAAATATAAATTCAACTGTTCCATTTCTGGGAGAAAACTTATTAAAAATTCATACATTCTTTGAAAATTCATCTTTTGGTAGAAAATTCATCTGTGTTGGACGTTGGTTGAAAATTCAACTATTTTGTTAAAAGTTCAATTATTTTATTGAAAATGATTCAATTTAAAATTGTAAAAACTGAACTGAAAATTAAAACACTCAAAGCGTCTCACTTTTAAATTTTATAAGCTTTTGAAGTTAAAGCTGAACATTTTTCAAAAATATTCAATTCTTTCTCATTTGTTGAAAATTTAACTGTTTAGGTTGAAAATTCAACTCCTTGGTTCGTATTTTAAAATTAAAAAGTAATTTTTTAAACTGAAAAATCAACTGTCTGGTCAAAAATTCAGTTTTTTATTCGAAAATAATTCTCTTAAATGAAAATTTAAACATTTTTGGTTGAAATTGATCATTTTAGTATAAAAATTAAATTATTTAGTTAAAAATTTTTAGAAAAGAAACAAGTATAAGCTAAAAATTATTAAAGTAAAAATTGGACTAACATCACATCTATTTTTTTAACTACTTGGTTGAAAATGTATGAGATTTTTTTTAAAATTCGTTTATTTAGTAGAAAATAAATCTTTACGCTTGAAAATTCAACTAGTTGGCTCAAAATTTATGTATTTTGTAGAGATTCGTCTTTTCTGGTAGTAAATCAATCTTCTTGGTTGAATATTCAACTATTTTGTTAAAAATGTATGTATTTTGCAGTACTGTTAAAAATTGCTGTATTAAGTTTAATACACATGCATTGGAAGCTTATTTCAGATACGTATATATAAAATTTAAGATACCACCAAATTTGAAAGTTCAAATACACATGTGTGTTAAATTCAATATACATGTGTAGTAATTTTGATACACGCATGTGCATCAAGTTTTATACACATCTGTAATAATTTTACAACTAAGCATATGATTTTTTAATACATGTATTAATTATAATTTAGGTATTTTTGGGTATATTTTTGAAATGATACCAAACATTAATTTTCAAAATAATTTATTTATTTTGAATACAAAAATATATATATGTGTGTGTTTATAAATTATATTGCGAATAAGTTTGTGAATTGGTTGAGTTTTTCTGCGAAATTGAAGACAGTGAAATCAAATAACGATTTCGCTTTTCTTTTGGCTTGTTCTCTTTTTCCGCCTGTTAATGGATCGATTTTCATTATTATTCTGAAACAAATTAAACTAATTAGAAATTTTATTCCTCAATCAAAAAATACAGAATTTTCATCTATCGAAGTACATACGCTAACATGGAGTAGGCAGCGTTGCGCGACGCATGGCTAACGCTTAGGTTTAATACCCATGGTATTGTTTCAGTTTTCATATACAAATATATCAATTTTGGTATACATAGTAAATTATTTGATATAAATATGTATCAAGTTCATTCTAATTTACAAGTGCATTAATTTTCAAATACACTTCACGTATTAATGTGTATTAAAATTCATAACATTTTTAACAGTGTGCATGCGTGCTTCATACTTTCATTCATGGTTTTCTTTATAGCTTCATAATCGTTTCCACGCTATGCTAATGCGAAAAGGTCTTGGCGCTTTATTTACTTTATTTCCCATTATGTAATCCAATCAACCGTTAGAAATAATCGGAAAAAAGGTTGTTCTGTTTTCCCTCTCTCTTGCATGTTTCACATGAAACTCCCGGCGGTAAATAATTACTCGTTATCTGTCTGGAAACCTTATCGACCAGGCAAGGGAATTATTTTTCGTTTGATTAACATTCAGTACGAATAAGTCGGTGAAAATCATGTAGGCACATTCCTTTCTAATGTAGTAGCCTACAGGTGAGCGTTGCGGCATGCGGTACAGTTAAAGGTCACCGCGGCATCTTGAAGTGGGATTGTATCTATCGCAAAGAGCAACGCTTTGTTCTCTAATGACTTCCTTTACGGTCGATATCGCGATGGGTCGATAGCTCGCTCAAAAATCATAGCCGCACATTTTTTCGATTAAAAATTCACCATAAGGTTCTAGGGTTCCTATCCTATATCCCCGGGTCGCGAGTGACATTTAATTCGCGCGAGACCTGGCACGGTTAACGTGTGCCAGAAAATCCGATATGAATATGGCACTAAGTGCGGTGTGAATCAGAAGATGAAAGTGAGAACGCTCAACTGAAAGGGAGTAACATTTACGAACTGGATTAATGCTCTGCGGTATATAACTTTAAGCACATTCCACACCGTCAACAATTTTATATTATTCTTAGCTTTAAGGTGCTTCAAAAGAGGCAGTTTTTAGAATAATACAAAATACGGCGCTAAGGATGAATTGGTTGTTGTAATATTTTTACCATATAATCTGCAGGATTGTACATGTGCATGACTGGAGCCCTTTTTTCGAAACATGGTCTCGTTATTGTTTTTTTGTTGTTATTTGAAGCGCACTTTGAAACGGTGAGCGCTTGTTTTCCGTGCACAATGGGTACACTCCCAGTGGCGCGTTACCCGTTTCCAGACGCAGAAAATTCAGCATATTTAAAAAAAACACACATTTTTCGAAAAAAGGGCTCTAGTTGTGCACATTTACAAGCCTTTAGATTATGTGGTAAAAATATTACATCAATCAATTCATCCTTGTAGCCGTATTTTGTATTATTCTAAAAATCGACGTTTGAGGCGCACCTTAAGGTAGCGTCTTAACCTTAGGGCTGCTCTGATGTAATTGTGTGAGGTAAACTGTTTACCCCAGTCGCGGACTCGCAGTTACCCTGCTGACTTTTACCCCATTTCGCGCATTTCCTGCGACGTTTTTTGGATTAAAAAAATTAAATTGCAATCCGTTCGTAACATTAAAGTCTAATATTATCGACACACTAAAATTTGGTAATTGCATTTTTAACCGAATATAGTCGATTTCTTAAGCCAAAAAGTCCTTTTTAGAAAGCAGATGAATTTTTAACCCGAAATGTTGAATTTTTAAATAAAAAGTTAATTTTCAACTGAGAAAGATTTTTACCATAAATTTTGAGTTTTCAATACAAAAGGACGAATTTTCGACAAAACAGTTGAATTTTCAAGCGAAAAAAATGACTTTAGCGAAACAGTTGCATTCTCAACAAAATAATTTAACTTTCAACAAATAGTTGAATTTTTACCAAATGGCTGAATTTTTAACTTGCAGAGATGAATTTTCAACCAAATAGTTGAATTTTCAACTGAGAAAGATTAGTTCATTATTAAAAAGGGAGTAGTTAAATTCGCAGCTTAAAAAATGACTGCATTTTGAATAAAATGGTGGAATTTTCAAACAAAAAATATTCAAATTAAACCAAAAACAGTTGCACTTTCAAACAAATAGTTGAATTTTCAACTGAATAATTGATCTTTTAACAAAATAGTTGCATTTTTCACCAAACTGCTGAATTTTCAATAGAATTCTCGAATTTTCAAACAGAAAAATAGAGAAAATTTTGAATTTTGAACAAACAAGATTAATTTTCTAAACGAACAGACAAAAATGGAATCGTTAAATTTTCAGTTTTAAAAACTAATTTTTAACCAGTTGAATTCGAATAAAAAAGACTAATTTCTAACAAAATAGTTGAATGATGACTAGTTAAAATGATGAATTCGCAACAAATAAGATCAGTTTTTTTACCCATATTGACGAATTTTTAATAAAGTAGATTAATTTTCTACCAAAAATGGAATAGCTACATTTTAGGTTGAAAATTTAATTTGTAAACATTAAAAAAAAAGTTAATTCCTTATAAAATTGTTGAAGTTGAAGGCCTAAGAGATGAATTTTCTACAAAGCAGCTGAATTTTCATCCCGAAACTATGAATTTTCAACAAAAAAGTGGATTTTTTAACCAAGAAGATGAATTTTCTATAGAAAAAGATATCTTATCAACAAATTAAGTGAATTTCCAACCGAGTACTTGAATTTTTAACAAAAAAATCGAATAAATAAATTTTCAGTTTAAAAATTGATTCTCAATCAAAAATTGAACGAATTTTCAACAAATAAATTAAATCTTCAGCCGGAGAGATGAATCTTCAACCAAATAATTCAATTTTCAACAAAAAGATTAATTTTCAAACCAGAAGATTAATTTTCTACTAAAAAAGACGAATTTTTAACAATATACATAAAGTTTTAAACAAATAGTTGAATTTTCAACCAAGAAAGATTAATTTTCTACAACAACAACAAAATTTATCAAATTACATCAATTTTCAACTCAACAGTTCGAACAATGGATTTTTTGTTTGTTTTTATATTATTTGGGCCATTTCTTAGCAACTTTTTCACGAGCTACATGAAGATGAATCTTTAAAATCTTTGTGGAACTTTTAAGATCTTTATGAAATCTTTGAAATCTTTGTGAAATTGTTTAAATCTTTATGAAATCTTTGAAACCTTTGTAAAATCATTGAAATCCTTGTGAAATTGTTGAAGATCTTTCAAATCTTTTGAAATTTATAAAATCTTTGAAATCTTAATGGCATCTGTTAAATATCTTTAAGAAATTATTAAATCTTTGCGAACTCTTTTAAAGATTTCGAAATCTTTGTGAAACTTTCGTATAATATTTTGAAATATTTCCACAGAAAAAATGTATTGTTTTTAAAAAAAGGCAAAAAAACATTTTTTTAATAATTCTTCGCGTGCTCAAAGCAGTTTTCAAAAGTTTTTTTGTAACATAAGACAACTGAATATGAGTTCTTTTTAATTCTTAAAAAAAATGCTAATATCGAAAATCCCGTTCTCTTTTGTTTGCAAAATTTCGTATGTTCTAATAAGGCATTAGAAAATAGTAAAAATTAATTTCTCTACTCTACGCCTCTACGGTATCTTTCACTGAATTTATATGTTTCTGAAAATTAACCTTCTGATGTTTTTAGAATGTTTCAATAAATATAGGATTTTTTAACTTGATACTTAAGAATTTTTTGGTGGACACATTCTGAGTCATTTTAAAAATTTGAGATTTCCTTATCCTCAAAACTGCCAGTATTTCAAAATTGAAACTACAAGCGTATTTTAAATTGCCGCCTGAATGCTGCGCGTCACAGACGACGCACATTGTCTGACGCCATGAGAGACGTTTTCTGCTAGCCTGCCTCATGGTCACATGTCCATAAGAGAGCAAAATCTTTAACATTTGACAAAATATTTATTAAAGTTTTGAGTCTGGATGCATATCGCGAATATAAAAATATATTCTGAGTTTGTAGAAGTGAAGGCATCACATTTCTGGACGTCGAAAAATAGTAAAATTGTGTAGTGGGGTACTCTAATCCTAACCTCCAATCGTTAATGATTCTATAGAAAATACAGTAAAAAAGTATATTACTGCCAGATTTTTTTAGCAATTTAACGTGCTTTAAGTGTGCAAGTTGAAAAAATGTGGCTGTTTTAAACAATATTCGAGTGTTGCACGCAACAGGGAAGGTTCACCAACTGCTAAATATTTATAAATAGAAAAGAAACTAGAATCCATTTTTTTGCAATTATAAACATTTACAAGTTGTTAAGCCTTCCTTCCTGCCTTATATTCAATTACAAAAAATTTTAACTTGATAGCTCATTACTAGATTTGACGTCGTACTTTAGAGATATTGAAATATACAATCAGAACTTCGCATAACTGTATTTTTAACATATTTAAGAAGAAATTAGAGTTAAATAAAAAAATGTACAAAAAGAGTCAAGATTTAGAAAATAAAGGATTCCAACAGCAAGCGGTATTCGCAAGTTTTATTATTAGTTTTATTACCCATCCAAGTCCTAACCTCGCCCAACGCTGCTTAACTTCAGTGATCAGACGAGAACTGGGGGTTTCAGCGTGGTATGGCCGTTGACGTTATATACGATTAAGGTCATGTGTGAAACTAACCTCAAAATAAATTTTGCGAACAATATTTTCGCCATCCCCTTTTCTTTAAGTTTAAGTGAAGAAATCCCCCCATAATAACCTGGCAGGGGTTGCGGAAGGGCGACCCCTACCAGAACACTACTAAAAAGCCTAGTAGGGTTCTCGTGGCCAAAGCGTTACGGTACCGATAGGGCCCCTACTAGTTTCCCTACTAGAGCCCGATTATAAATAGGGAAAACTCGTCAGGGCCCTACTAGATGCCTTCCAAAATTTCTGCTGCTTTCAATATTGTGAAAAACTTTTCATCTTGGATGATTATTTCCATTCCCAATAAATATTAGAATTTGGAATGATGATAGGTATAAGACTGCACATGAAATGAAATCGGGTAGGAGGTGGGGAAATTGTAATATAATGGAGTGAAATAATAGTAATGATTACGCAACTCGGAGAAATTGCGATCCTGTGGCAAGGGAATGTTATTGCAACGACTTCGCATTAACTTTCAATGACAAGAGCGATAAAAGTAAAAGCAATTGTTAGATTTTCTGTTTCCAACATATGCCAAAGTTGCGTCGCGCTTCTCAATGTGTCTTGACCTTAAGGTGCTTGCTTCGGTCACAGTCGCACGCCCGCGCTCCGCGCGTATACACATATATTCCTGAAAGATCACTATACATTCGCTACTAGAAGGTTAGCGAATAGCGAATAGTATATAGCGACTGGAAATGATCACGATTCTGTTTTTATTGACTTCCAAGCAACATTACCTAATCGCGCGAGTTGCATTCGTCGGCGTCGCTCGATTTCGCGTGCACTTCGGCTTATTTCAAGCAGCCCCAGAGCACTCTACTTGTTCTAGGTATGCACCTCGTGAACTCCATGAATTCAGATCTCTCTCCTACTTGAATTACTTTGCGAAATGAATTTTCTAAAAATGTGTTCCGAGGTTTCTACTGACTCCTGAGAATCGAAGTCAAGTATTGGCATTTACTATTTCATGCCCTCCATATTAGGTTGTTTATTAAAGGTCTTTACACGAAGGAAAATTGAAGTTTGATAGATGTTCAGAACAGTGGTGTAGTCCAGGCCTGACGCCGTCAGGGCACTTTTTTTAAAGGCCTGGCGCCGCCAGGTACTTCTTTTTTAAAGGCCTGTCGCACAGTGGAGAAAAAATGACTTTTTTGGTTCAAAGTAGCGTATATCTCACAAATATTGACCGATTTGGACAAAAAAAAATTTCTGAAAAGCTGATAAGATTTCCAAGAGAGTTGTCGAGCCTGATTTTTGAATTAGGCTTTCATTTTTTTATAAATAAACAAATATGAAGAATAAATTTTTTTTCTATTCGACGTTCCTTCTGCTCGTCAATAACAGGAAAACGGTTAAAATCGCCTAAGTTTAATAGAGTAACAATAGTTGAAGATGTTTCAATATTATACAATAAACAAAAACAAAAATTCTATCAACAAATTATTTATTGAAAAAATATTTCCTACGATTTTCCTTAATTGTACGTTTTTACAGTTATATTGCAAGAAATTTGAATGAAAACAATATTATATTTTTTTTAATTTCTCTTAAGATTTTAATTGTTTATTATAAACAAATGCAGTCATCAGGCATTTTTTGACAGAAAAATTCGTCTTTTTCGATGTCAATTCTTTGAATTAGGAACTTTATGCTAATTCCAGCAAAATTCATCATTTGTTTATTGATTCCATGATTTTTTCAAACAATTATAATAAAAAAATGCATTATTCGGGCACTAAACTTTTGAACTGAAAAAAAATTATCAACTTTTAATCAAGGAGTAGAATTATCAACCTAAAAAGACGAACTTTCAACAGTAAATCTAAGAGCTGATATTTCAACAAAAAAAATTCTTTCATTTACAATAAAAAACAGTTAGGTCTAACAAAGAAAACGAATTTTCAACAAAATACTTGAATCCTCAAGTAAACCAGATTAATTTTCAACCAAACAGTTGCATTTTTACCCGAAAAAATTAATTTTCTACCAAAAAAGACAAATTTTCAACAAAATTACATTTCCAAATAGTTGAATTTTTTGTTAAATGATTAAACATTCTACAAAACAGTTCAATTTTCAACCCGACAATGTGAATTTCAAAAAAGTTAAATTTCAACTAGTCGGTCCAATTTTCAACAAAATGGTTAAATTTTCAGGTAAAGAAATGACTTTTCAACAAAAAACGACTTTTCAACTAGAATTAAGAATCTTTAAACAGAAAAATTATTTTTTTAGAATGTAGTTCAACTTTCAACGGAGTAGTAGAAATTTTAACTACGAAAATTTATTTTCTACCTAAAAAGATGAATTTTCAACAAAAAATGTAATAGCTACAATTTCAAGACAAAAGTTTTCAATTTATTAAAAATAAAAAACAGTTGGATTTAACCAAGAAAAACAAATTTTCAACAAAATACTTGAATCTTCAACTAAGACAAAATAATTTTTAACTAAGAAGAATAATACTTTACTAAAAACACGAATTTTTAACAAAATACATAAATTTTTAACAAAATACATAAATTTTTAACCAAATAGTTAAATTTTTAACCAAGAAGATTGATTTCCTACCAAAATTGTTTTTATTAAATTACATCAATTTTCAACTAAATAGTTTGAACAATGGATGAAATAATTGAATTTTCAAAAAAATAATTCAATTATGAACCAAAAAGATGAATTCTTAAGAAATTTAACATTAAACTTTTCAACTGAAAAAGAAGGAACTACGAACCAAAAATAGTTAGATTTTCTTATTTTATTTTTCAAAATATTTTCCAGTTTTAAATTAAGTTGGGATTTTCTCAAAGCTTGTAAATATCTCTTGAAATGACTCAAATTTTTTCTAAATTGATAATTGTTCAATTGTTGTTTGTGCATCAAAATTCATTAATTTTACTTACATTTATTAAAAATTTGTTAAATAGAACAACTAAAATTGTAACGTTTAAAGATTAAATTTAACACTCTGAAACATTAACGAATCGAGGTTTTTTGTTTTAAATAGTTCAGTTTAAAATTGTGTTGTTTTTAGTATTTTATTTATAATTGCTCATTTTAAATAAAAAAGTATGATATTACTAAATATTCAAAAACATGTCATATTTAATTTAAAACTTTAAAATTAAATGGTTAAAAATGTAATTTTTTAGATTGAAACAATATTGGTATAGGATTTGGAATTGGAGAGGAGCGTTTATTTATGAATCTATTAATTTGTATTTATTTTCAAGTTAAGAATAGTTTATAAAATTTCGAACGAATATTAACATTTGTTTAACTACTGAAGCTTTCAAATTGAAAATTTTATATTTTATATTAAATAAATATTTATATATTATTATATATTTATATATATATTTTTATTTATTATATTATTTATATTTATAAACACCCAAAATAAAAATATTTGAAATCCTGTAATTTTTTGTAATTCCTTGTATATTTTTACAACAAAGTAAAAAAAATAGATCACTAAAAAGTTATAAAAATGTTTGAATGGTAGAAACTTATACTTTATTGTTAATTTTGTACTTTTCTACAAGAAAATACAAGACAAAAATTAGCTATTTGTATTTAACTGTCAAATTTTGTACAATCTCTTACAAAAAAGTACACATTTTAACAAAAAATTACAGTTGTAGAAATGTTGTACTTTCTTGTAAAAATGTTTCCACCAGGAAACATAGTTAATTTTCATTAATTGATGTTATGGTTTTTGACCAACGAAATAGTAATTAATATGATGTTAATGTTGTGAAAAAATTGATAATCATTATTAAAAAAATATTGAATTTAGACTAAGTAGTCAAAAAATATTAACATCATATTAGAAGTTAATTTTCCATTGCAAACTTTTCTAATTTGGGACTATACATTGTGTATATACTTGAAAAATTTTATGATATTTCGAAACATTTTTTCAAATTTGTTAGCCTCTTTACACTATTTTTCATCTCGGAAGTGTATCGAATGAAATAAAAATCTATGATAATTTCTGATTTCAGGTGAGAAGCCATACCAGTGCCAATGGCCCGAATGCGAATGGAGATTTGCGCGAAGCGACGAATTGACGCGACATTATCGGAAACACACCGGTGCAAAGCCGTTCAAATGCGCAGTGTGTGAGCGATCATTTGCGCGAAGCGATCATCTCGCACTTCACATGAAACGACATTTACCCAAGCAACACGCGAAGTGAGATTCTGCGTGGACCAATCCTGGGTACCTTAAAAAATCGTCGGATCTGCGAATCGAAAATAGATGTATAATATATGTACATGTTCATGTATATGTATATTGTACACTGACACCGTTTCGTATGTACGATTGTACGCATGTCGCCATGTTGTACTTGTACCGACGAGGCGATCTCAAGGAGATCGGTCGGTTCGCGTTGGTGTCAATCGTTGAGTGCTGTCCATTGTTCTTGTCCCTAGGATAAAGTATGATTCGTATAAAACTTTGTCAGTGTATGCGTGATGTATTGCAATTACAAAATTCACTCCTTGCTATTGGCTGAATTACATTACCACTTCCAACTACACCAATCTGCATTCTGCAGTTCTCCACTGTTTTATCGTACAATGCGAAATAGTCTTAAGGCCCCTGGAAAGCATCGGTAAATCGGATTTCATAACCTGAGACCAAACGGAGACGCCATTTTGTCTAGTTTTTTGTATACATAATCTAAGGAGTAGATAGGCTTCCGGTAAATGCCGTTTTTCTGGAGAAAATTCTATTTTTTGTGTTGTTTTTGCTTTCGGGACTTACCATGCTTGTTCCCGACCATGCGGATGAGGATCTGCTCGGTTCTGCTTTTCGGCGGAACAAACGATAAAACGAATAACTGAAATCACAGAAAAACAGCGGGGTCATTTTTGATGCAGCTCATTTATGTTCTCGAAATAAGATTTTTTTCTCAAAATGAGAATACTTCAAGTGTGATATCTCAAGTGTGATAACATGAACTGTATTCTCTTGAGCTGAATTCTCATTCTCCGCTGTCTCATTTTTGTTACAACTCAGAACCGAATCAGCTTACTTCGGATAAAATACTTTTTTTTATTTACTTTTTCGGCCTTTTTCTGGATTGAACTTGGGATCTGGAGGATGGAAGTTTTTAGTTTTGTCGTTAGGTTCGCCCAAAAACAGAACCGAGCAGATCCTCTTTCTCAGACATGGCAATCACACACAAGTAAGTCACGAAAGCAAAAACCGATGTAGACAACTGTTTTATCTACTCCCACTTTAGATAAATAGTATTTACCGATGATTTCTAGGGGCCTTGAAGGGGAACCTCCAGGTTAGATAAGGCGGTAGCGCTTGGGGTTTGTAACCGGAAAGTCTCGGCTCGAATCCTGCTGCTGGCATTTTTTTTTTGTTATTAGAATTTTTTATTGCAACTAACTATCGAATTTATTTAAATCAAGCCAGATTATTAATTTTCAAAGCCATGTGATACTAACTTGAAAATAAAGTTTACCAACAATATTTTCGCTATCCTATTGTTCATACTAAATGGAATATCGAGTTGAAAATGTATCCAATTGGATAAAAAGCACTAAGGAAGGTCTATCAACTGCTAAATGTTTATAAAAAAAAAATGGATTTTTTTCTAATTATAAACATTTAGCTGTTGATGAGCTTTGGTAATGAATATTTTACGTAACTTGATTTAAATGGATTTAAAAGTCAATCGCAATACCAAAAAATTGAATAAAAAAACGTTCGAAAAAAATACCGGCAGCAGGAATCGAGCCCAGACTGTCGGGTTACAAACTCCGAACGCTATCGCCTGATCTAACCAAGAGTTAGATCCTTTATTAAATTGCTATTAAGTTCATTCAAACTTTGAGTTTCAGTTTCTAATAAAACAGGATGGCCGTTAGAGTGGATGAAAAAAAATCCGGTTTTTTTCCGGCTCACCAACCATTTTTCACGTTGATTAAAATATCAAAAATTTGATTTAATCAAATCAAAACCGATTTTCTCTCATCTCTATTCAGTTAAATTATTTTGAAAGAAAATAAAAAAATATTTCAAATGATTTCCTAAAATTTCGAAAGAGAATGTGGAAGATTTTAAACCAAATTTTTTCAAGCGATATTTAGAAGTTTTGGAAATATTCAAAAATAACATTTTCAACTTGAAAAATGTTCAAAAAATTTTTAACAAAATATAGATTTTGAACACAAAAATTCTCTTTTTAAGCTTTTCAAGAATCTTAAAAGGGTTCAAGAGAATACGATTTTTTAAGATTCATGGAAAAATTCAAATGATTTTCTAATTCGCAAAATCGATTTTCAAAGAAAACTGTTTGAGAAGTCAAAACCATAACAAAAGATTTATATATATTTCAAAAAAAAATCGAAAGATTTTAAGCCATTTTTTTTTAATTTTTATTTTTCAACTTGAAAAAATTTCAAAACAAATGTAGATGTTTCAAGAGTTTGAACACAAAATTAATTTTCAAAGAAAATTAAAACAAGGTCCAAAACGTGTCAAAAGATTTTTAAATGTGTTGAAAAACATCCGATAGAAGGAATTTTTTTTTATTTTGAAAGATTTTTCAAAACTTTGAAGAAAACTTCGAGTCAGTTTAAAAAATACTTGAAAATCCTTTTTTTTTTAGAAATTTAATCTTTTTTATGTAAAAATGCAACTGTTTGTTAGAATATTAATTTAATTTGGTTTGGGATTGAACTATATTTGTCGATAATTCGCCTTTTTTAATGAATTCGATGCTTCCTGATTTAAAATAAAAATATTTTTATTGTTAAAATATCAACTATTACATTTTTTGATGAAAATTCTTTTTTTTAATGAATTCAACACTTTTTGATTAAAAATAAAAATATTTGAATAGTTGACATCTAAACTATGTTTTGCATTTTTTTCAGAATTCATATTTTTTTGTTGAAAATTTAACTTATTTGTTAAAAATTCAAGTTTCCGGTTGAAAATTCATTATTTCATTCAGAAATTCATCTTTTTGGTTGAAAATATAACTATTTTGTTAAGAATTTCTGTTTTTGGCAAAAAATTGATTTTCTTGGTTGAAAATTTATTTTTTGGTTGAAAACTAATCTGTTTTGATTCAGAATTCATCTATTTTCTTACAGATTAGTCTTTTTCATGAATTCAATTCTTCTTTCAATGATGAAATTTATTAATTGGAAATTGTATGAAAATTGAAAACAGCTGAACAGATTCAATATCGCCTTGTAAAATAAATTATTGATCAATTTTTAATACTCGCCAATTTAAAAATTATTACATAATTTATATTTACATTTATTTCAAACCGCATTTTGAAATTCTTTAAATGGAAAATGTAGGCTCAAAAATCAAGACCTAAAATGCAAAAAAATCAAAATCAAAAGATTTTAGAACCACGCATTGTAAATTGAATAATTTAATTAGTAAAAAAGTTAACAATTGAACTTAACGTACAAAAAAGAGTTGAAATCGAATTTATTCAAAATTGCATTCGTATCATGCAATATGAAATTTATGATATTTTCTTTCAATTTACTGTACTTTCCCGGGTTTTCCCGGTCTCACCAAATTTCGGGTTTCCCGGTCCAGCGGCCATCCTGTAAAAAAATGCCTACACAAATTGATTATTTACTGAATGTAATTGCAATTACATTTATACTTTACTATTTATTTATTGATAAAGATCGAGTTTGATGCGAATGATACTCAATCTTTTTCTTATCATTTCCGATAATCAAATGAGTATAGGAAAATCAATGGACCCTGAAAATAGCGAATTTGACGAATACGCATTTACGTCCATGGTGGCTGGTCCACCACGTAGTATAAAACACAAATATATGTAAATGTATACAATACATAGATACGCAAAGACATACATTCTTGCATATATTATATACACACAGGGTGAACTTTTCAAGGTGCACTAACAAAACTGCTATACCTGAGATCAAAAAAATTTTGAAATTAAGGAAAAAAAATGAAAAATAATATTCCTAATCTGTCCTCAAGCTGTGATATTAGAAGCAGAAGCAGAAACAATGTTTTCAATTTGAGAAATTCATCATCTTTTCTCTATATTTATTAGTTCTTCAGTGCAATATACGTAAATTTTAATTATAATGACACTTAACTTATAAGTTTAAAAAATTCATATAGCAAAATTTTCTCAAACTTTTATCTATTAATAATTGTACAGTAAAGTCTATCATTATAATTTATCTAGCCAGAGTAGAGATTATTTTATGAAGCATTAAAACGGAAAATAAAATTTAAGAATTTGCATAATTTACTTATGTTAAACTTAAGTCTGAAAAAGATTTATTCTAAGTTTAATTTTAAAAGTTTCCATGTCTAAACTCAGAGAAAACCGTCCATACCATAAATTACAAAAATTTCACTTGTAGCAGTGAAAATTATGCATCGAAAGTTACCCTGTGTATATCCTTACTGTGGATGGAGCCAAGAGCACTAATACATATAGATTTTGTTATATCGCTTCACGAATTTGCAAGTGTTCTAATATGGACAATTTTCACAAAAAATTATTCCCACGAGCCGACAAAAATTTTCAAGTCAGCACAAGATGATAGCAATAATTTCGCTAATGGAGCGACCCTATTGAAAATTCCGACTTCGTAAATTACGTAGGAACATGCGTCAAAAACGATGCGAGGTGGGACTGCGTCAGAAACGCTGCGTGGTGGGACTGCGTCAGAAACGATGTGAGGTGGGACTGCGTCAGCAGCGAAGTCGTTTACTATCCCAATTTCCGACGAGTATACTTTACGACGTTGGAATTTTCAATAGGGAAAGTAAAAGAAAAATAATTGCAGTATTACGAGTATCTGTATTTCCTGGTTATACCATAATTACTCTATAGAATATAAGAGATTTGAACTTCGCTCGCATATTAGCACTTGTAACTTATCTACGAGAGTAAATGTTTTGCTGTAAAATGATTTTTTGCTGGGAAATAGTACAAGTACAACCACAACCCTTTAAGAGCGATCCATAGTTGAGAGCGAACACTTGTATTCTCGAGTAGCGGTATACGATTATTATACTGGTAATAAAAGAGCGGTTTATAGCGCGCGGAGAACATCGTTTTTCAAATTAGTTACCCGCGCACCGTTTCCAAAGACTACGTATGCTGCCGAATGTCCTCGACGCCCGATATGGATAAACGGCACATCGATGTAATATTTACACTTTCACCGGTATTAACTGTCGTAAATTTCATGATCGCATAAGTGTTCCAGATGAAATTGCCCAATTTGGGCTAAAAAAATGATTTATTCAAACTGAAACAGCAAGTGCAGCAGCATTCTCTTCGTTTGTTGCAAAAATAGTAATCGAAATTTTGGCTCAGATTCAGATTCTAGTCTTCTAATTTGAGGGAAATCTCAAAATTTACGCAAATCATTATTGAAATGAAGACTGGATCTATTTTCAATCAAGATTCAAATTGGTTTTGATTACATTTGTTTTCGTGACTTACTGTGCTTTTTATCAGCCACGCCGCACAGTGATCCAAAAAAAGTACCAGTGGACGAATCAATTTTAGCCTGCACTATTCATTCGATTAAAATTTTTGTAATTGTTTAAAAATTTGTCATTTAACAACAAAGTTGGAATTTTTGAACTTTTCCTAGGTGCCATTTATTTTAAGACATACAGATTGATCAAAGATCTTAAAACAACATCTTAAAAAAAATGGCACTTGGGAAAAGTTACAAAAAATGTCAACTTTGTTGTTAAATAACAAATTTTGAAACAATTTTAAAAAAAAATCTAATCACACAAATCCTTTCAAAACTTGAAATGTTAAAAAAAACTTTAAAATCGGATGAATAGTGTAGGCTAAAAATTGATTTGTCCAAGTGTACTGTTTTTGCCACACTGTTCGATCTGCTCGGTTCTGTTTTTTGGCGAACCTGCGGACTTGGGTCCCGAAGGATGCTAATTTTTCCTTTTTGTCGTTAGGTTCGCCAAAAACCAGAACCAGATCTTCTTTCAATTTTTTCGGCGGTTTCCGAAAGAGGACGATTTGAAGAAAAAATTGTGTTTCTTTGAAAAACAAACGTCAAAATTCAAATATTCATAACTTTCTAGACAAAAATCTGTTGGTCTGAGCATAGACTAAATTACAATTAGAATTGGAGAATTTCATCTGGAATCCTTTTATGAAACTCGCAAAAGATGTAATTTGTGTATTTTGTAAAACTGAGTTTTAAATTACTGTCTGAATAAAATTGTCAGTGAATAGTTTTGTACTTAAGCGGCAACGACACTTAACTGAGAGTAAGTTTATATTATACGATTTAGCTTTGATGTGAATGAGTGATGGTCAGGTATGGATTGAAAATATTGAAGATTTTCGAGTTTTCATCAGGACTTCTGAAACAATAGAAAGACTAGTTAAATTTTGAAATTCTTGCGTTTTACTTATTCAATAAATAAGAATTTTTTAATATATGTTAATCCACATCTGATCTTTCGAATTCTTAATTAGTTAAGGGGCTACATTACTCTTGCGTTTCTTTTTATGGATCGACAAAATCAGAAAAAGTCGGTGATGCCAAAATGTCAAGGAGATCTCAATGTAAAAAATGGCGTCAACTTTATGTATCCCTTTAAAAAATGAAAAAATCGAGAATGGTGAAATAGGGTTGTTTCGCAATTTCAGATCAAATAATTTTTCAATAGTTCATTGTAAGCTAAGTTCAAAGTACTTTTTGCAAATTTGTTCCGTCGCTTTGTTTAAGTGAAAAATATTGTGAAAAAATTTAAAGCGCGAAAACACTCATTCAAATTGGAATCACGTGACGTAAAAGTTGACAGGGATTCTCAAATGTTTAGGCTTCAATCTCAATTTTGATAAAGAGAGGTTATGCCAAGTTAGGCTAACTCGTTCTAGGGAGATTACTTCTAAAGTTAATTCGCTTTTGTAGATAAATCTGAATTTTTTTGTTATAGTGCACAATTTGAGAATTTGTGAAAAAGTTAAGTTATGTCACAATGATGACGTGTATTCAAGAAGTCTGAATTATTTTTAAAATGCTGTATTACCATAAAGATATTTTCTGTGAGACTCCCGCTAATAACTTTCATAAAAACCTCTTTTAACAATAATATATATCTTAATTCCCACTGTTGCAACGACGACATGAACAAAACGATCAAAAGCGCACGGAGAAAAATGATTTGAGAGTCACTGATATCTAAGCTGCGATTGGTGGAAAATTTGACGCCTTTGACGTCACGTGGGCCCACCAATCAGAATTGTTAGAAAAATTCAAATTTGAAAATTATATTAAAAATAGTAAACAAAATGTAAAAAATATTCAATTGACGTATGGGAACATCCATTAATTACGATTTCAATTAATTTGTTAATGGATCTTCAAATCAAATCAATCAACTGAAATTTAAAAAAAAATGTAAATTAAAATTTTTTTTTAAATTGGATCAAATGGAACAACAAATGGATTTCAAGGGATTTGGAAACAATCTCACAGATTTTTACAATTTCAAGTGATTTCAAAGGGATTTTAAAGATTTCAAAAGTTCTCATAAGATTTCGATTTATTTTCACTAATCTTGAAGAATATCAGCGGATTTTTATGGGAGTTTGAAGATTCGAAAGAATTGATAAGATTGCAATGATTTTTAAAAGATTTCATAGATTTTAAGAAGTCACATTCAATTTCAAAAAATTTCAAGGAAATGAAAGAAATTTAGCCGATTTTAAGAGATTTTAAGGAATTTCCATCGATTTTCAAGGATTATAAAGAATTTTTATGTCATTTTGAAGATTTCAAACGATTTCAAGATTTTTTTTTAATTTTTGAAGGATTTTGAGGGATTTTAAGAGATTTCAAAATAAGTCACTGTATTTAAAAGGATTCCGAAGATTTGAAGGGATTTGAAGATATTTTACAAGGTTTCAGGAGATTTCAAAAGTTTTACAAAGATTTCAAAGAATTTTCAATTATATAAAATGTTTTCCATGATTATAAGGGATTTCGAGGAATTTTAATGGCTTTTAAAAGACTTCAATGGATTTTTATATATTGTATGGAAATTCAAGAGATTCGGAATGATTCACACGGATTTTAAATTTTTAGCGAATTTTGAAGAGATTTCAAAGATTTAAATGAATCTCGTGAAATTTTGAAATATTGCATGGAATTTGAATGATTTTAACCGATTTAAATTTTTTAAAGGGATTTCAACGAATTTACACGTGGCTTGAAAAATTTCTGTGGGATTTATAAAATTTTTAAAGGAATTCACAGTATTTCAAATGTTCAAGATTTTGATTGTTTTTTCTCTTAATTTTAAAAATGATTTAACTCCTCCACTTTATACTTATTGGACATTAATAATATGAAATATTACATAAGAAAGAATAAATAAAACAAAAAATGATATAATGTATATAATAGTATAAAAAGTAATTTCAACAGTTGAAATAGGTCATGTCATGGGCATGTAATTAATGGAGGCACCCCATATGGAATACGAAATTTACGATTTTTTTTTGTGTTGACCAGATTTTTATAAAAAATGATATTAGGTCTACAAATTGATTCGAAATTCAAAACACAGTGTAATAGGTGGCGGCCCTGCGGACCTTATCTCAAAAATCATTAGTGAATGCAATCGCGTGTGACAAGGAAACATTTGAGATACTGCATTATTTTTGCATTCCAATTCAAAAATCAACATTGTGAAATCTCTGAAACTACTTCTTACATGTGTTTTGTATCACTTCTCCGACGTATAACCAAATCATTTCGGTCACCTCAGCTGCATTTTTCTCAATTGGAATGCAAAAAGAATATTAAATTAAATTAAATTAATTTAAAAAAGTTTTTTTAATATTCCTTGTCTGACACCATTGTTTTCATTATTAATTGTTAAGATAAGTCCGCAGGGCCGCCACCTATTATATTGTGTTTAAAGCTTAAGGTTCGCCCTTTAAAACTACCATCGGGCGGATAAAAATGAAAGCTTGACCAAGAGTTACGAAAAATTAAAGTAAAGGCACTGAATTAATTTATAGACCAAATAAATTTATGTTAGTTGTTTTTTCTACGATAGAATCTCAGCGGAGACAGCAAAGAATTTTTTCACCATTTTTTTCCAATTTTTTCATAACATAAAATCAAAAGTTTAAGACCATGTAAGTTAGATTCGTAATGGTGTTAAAGCGATGTTGTTTGTCTGAGTAATATAAGTTTATAAATAATATATGAAGATGGTAAAAATTGACATACTTCAGACCAAAAGTAGATTAAGATGT
>CAKNXH010046802.1:0-17690 GCA_932178445.1 Andricus quercusramuli
GGGGGGGGGAGGGTAGGGTCACCTACAATTTCATTACGAGGATCGTGGATCGGGACGAGAGTTAATGGGTTAAGGAGGATTGTCGTATTCGGCGTTTTCCTAGAATCCCTTCAGGGATCCTGTGTTGGGGTCCTCACTATTATTGGAGATTTGTCGAAGCATCATTTCACTGTTCACTAAACCACTCGGCGCTTCGACCTCGCGGACACTTGTACTCGATCCGTAAAGATCACATACGTCCGTGAGGGTCTCCGTCCTGTTCGACTCCTCAGTCTGGAATTTACGGTCGCGTCATCTGGGATTGGGCCGGTTTCTTCCTTCTCTCATTGAGTTCACTTCCTTTTCGGGAAATCTTCCATGCGACAAGAACACCTGAAATCAGACAGACCAACAAAAGACGAAAAGGCCATACTAACGCCGCAAAAAAAACGGAAAAGGGGGTATGCGCCCCGGTACCCTATGGTTCACCCAGAGGCAACCTGTAGGCCCCGACGAGGCATGTGATGCGTGAATGTGTGGGTGGTGGTACCTCAACCCTTGATCGGCACCCTACATGTCCCCTCGGAGGCAGCTTGTAAGTCCCCAACGAAAGGCTATGTGTACGGTGAAGGTGTGTGGTTGATGACAAATGCAACCATTAATCGGCACAATAGAGGTCCTCTGGGAGGTAACATGTAGGTCCCCGACAAAGTGTGATGTATTTGGTGTGGGTGTGTGGATGAAGACACATGCACCCTCAATCGGAACCCTAGAGGTCCCTTGGAAGCAATCTGTATGTTCCTGAAGAAGTGTGATGTGTACGGTATGGTTGTCTGGATGATAACACATGCACCCTCAATCGGCACCCCAGAGGTCCCCTTGAAGGCAACCTGTAGGTCGTAAATTTTACAATTTGTCCGGACATTTAACTATAATAATTTACATGCAATATAAAACATGCGTTTTTTACATAGCGACGATTCCATACCGCGAATTATTGACAGGCTGAGATCGACTTATTCAAAATAAAATGTAATAACCGAATTACGCTTTTCCTATTTTAATTACACTTTTAACATTACAAATTCACAAATTTGTTTTGTCTTTTCACAGATAAATCGTCAGGTACGCCGCCCAAAACAAGGGACTTTCTGGCAAATGTTGGCATGAGTAACGAACATGCAAATCCTCAAGGTAACCCTCATAAAAATACAAATTTATTAAGAAAACGTTTTTAATGAACATCTTGTATTTTAACAATTTCAAACTATTATGAATCCCTCATACTATAAAATATTCTACACACATAAACAATTGTCATAGACAAAAGCGAAATAACAAGCGTCTTGAAGATTATCGGCTCCAATGGGATTTATCTACATCTATCCAAAGAATGTTTGAATCAACATGCGATTCTACTTAATTGTTGAATTATCGTCGTTCACGGAGAGGTCCTTGTCCCTTTTTCAAGTGTTTATTGGACCAAGGATTGTTTGAGTATCCATTGGTCAGATACTGGTTCTTTTTCGGAGTGGTGAAGATCCGTGAGCAGTCTGCTTACGTCTTCTAAGTTTTCAAGAATTTGTTTCAAAATTACAGATTTTTCTTTTTTTTTTGTGAATGTAAGTGAAACGAGCTTTTCTTCGGCTACCAATGTAGCTGATATTTTCACTCGCTTTGCGATTATCTATTTCAATTCACGCTTTTTGTCATTTGCAATCATTTTGATCGATGTCAGGATATCTAGTTAGATGTCTAGATATCTAGGATGCCACATCTAGTTTCCTATCCTCGGAGACTCTTTCTTTCTTTTTTTATGTAGGACCATTGGATAATTATGGCGAAGAGCCTGTTATCTGCCTGTAAAGCGGATAACAGGCGTTTTTTTCTGTAATGAATTTATCTAGAAGCCCCCAAACCTTTGTCCAGGAACCTTCACAGCGAATGCTATAGGTTAGGCAATATTGCTGCCAGGGGTTCATGATCTACCAACATACGATCCTTTACTCAAAGAAAAATGTAATCCTTTGTTTCTTTTTGCAGAGTTGAGTTCAGAGATTGAGCGTTCACATCAAAGCGAGACAATTGCGTGTGCTTCTTGTTCCGGGACTTCTCATTCTCCTCACCGACATTCTCCAGAAGAGACTCTTGCTCCTGCCAGACTTAATTCTCCGGTGAGGCCTCATTCTCCTTCTGAACCCTCCCATCGAACCGGGCGTCATTCTCCTCCTGAACCTTCCCTTCGAGCAAGGTCCAGGTCTCCTCCTAGTGGGCGTCTATCTTTACGCGTATTTGGAAATAGACCGGAATTACTCAGATTTATTCGGCTTATTCCCAACACTAATCCCCACCGGTTGTTTGAAATTCGAAAATACACTTTCCCTGCTGATAAACCAATTCTAATAAAAGTAGGAACTTATGGCTTTAGACCCATGCCAAGCGAAGAACAAAATGTTTTAACAACGTCTAATGGTGATGTCGTTGCAATATTCAGAGGCTATAGAGAACTTCGTGGAATATTTATAATAAGATCTGACTACGAAATACGGGTTAAAATAAACATGTACACCGGCGACGTTGTAGACCTGACCCTAGAAGAAAGGGAGGAATCACCCCTAGGTACTCTTAAGCCAGTCCCAAAAAACTTTAAAATAATAAATGTAAACGACAATCCTCCACAGCAATAATTTATTTTAAAAGAATATATAACTAAATTGCAATATTCTTTGTGATACAAAGTAGAATCAAAATGTTACAAGCTACGCTTATCTCTGGATTCAAACTAATTTCAGTGATTCAATGTCATATGCTCGCAGTTTATATTTATTACTCGGAATAATGTTTTGCCTGAAAAATTTGTCTTCATTTGGAATATCATTTATCAATTGAAGATAATTAAATTTTGAAGAGGTCTGTCGAGGAAGATTCGAGAAAATTCTTTAATTTATTTTTTAGTTCAGAAATGACGAAAAGGCATAATTTTGTATATTTGTAGTACCTACTCTGCTTTGTTACTTGGTATTTTCGCGAGAACACGTAAAATTGTTACATATACTCTTTAGCAATGAAAATTTTCATCATAAATTATATTCTCTAACGTTCCAGGAATTTACCATTGGCACCTAAAGGGAACTTACTGTTATTTTTATTGTTAACAACAAATATTCTGTGTATCGTAAGAAATCGATAGAAATAGATGTCATTTTTGAGTTTTGAGTACCGCATATACTACACTCGTGATCTCTACTTATCCCTTACGAAAAGAATCTTTCAAAACCTTTCAACGAAACGTTGTCTGAAATGTTGAGAACATGTAAGGGGATTATGACTTATTAGATGAGCCGACTATTATGGTTCTATTTGGCTCCCTGACATTAGGAAAGGTCCTTTGGACGCTCCCGCAGTGCAATCAACTATTTTTGGTTTGGTTTTTTCAGGTCTAGCAGGACAATCGGTTCCTTCTCACAGCACCTCTATTATGGGCCATTGTATTAATATTTTAGAATTGCAAGCAAACCTCAGAACATTCTGGGAATTGAAAGAAATTCCAAAAAGGTCTCCCCTTACCAAAGAGGAGTTATTATGCGGAGATTATTTCCGCGGAACACATTCAAGAGATAAGGAAGGTCGGTATATAGTACGACTTCCTTTTAAGCCAAATAGTCCCAAAAAATTAGGTGGATCCTTAAATATTGCTTCTTCTATGTGGCTTCGCAATGAGCCTCGTTTATTAAAAGATAAGGAATTACACTCCAGCTATTCGGAGTTCCTTGAAGGATATGTGAACTTGAGTCACCTGAGAGAAATTCCTTGCAATTTAAAAAATAAATCGGAAGCCTCATCTGCTGTTTAATCACCTCATCATCCAGTAATTCGAGAAAGTAGTTCCACAACGAGCGTACGAGTAGTTTTCAATGCGTTAAGTCGCACCTCAACTGGTAGCTCCTTATATGACTAACTCCCAGTAGGGCCTAAATCACTGGCTGACCTAACCGGTATTATTTTGCCATGGAGATTATATCCACACGTAATAATTACCGATATAGTTGCGAGGAGGATCCGGAAACCCTGTGGAGCAATATAAAAAAGGCGGTAAAGACAGCTGCGAAACTTACGATAGGTTTAAAGAAAGTAACAAAAAGCAAACCATGGTTTGACGAAGAGTGCAAACTCGGGTATGAAAAACATCGGAAGGCCAGACTAATTAGTTTACAAAATAAGTGCGATCAAACACATAAGAAGTATCTGGAGATTAGTAAAAGTACAAATAGGCTCTATAGATCCAAAAAAAGGGAGTAGGAAAAGAATAAAATACTAGCAATAGAAACGCATAATAAACAGAATAACCCGCGCGAGATGTACAGGGGAATCAATTTTATAAGGAAAGGCTTTCAAAGTAGAACGGAAGTAATGAGGGACGAAAAAGGCAATCTAGTAGCCGATGCGACAGAGAGACTGAATTTATGGAAAGACTATTTTGATAAACTATTAAATGTACGCGAAGCCCCCGTTGAAGGTAATCTCGGCGAAATCCACACTGCTGATCTATTAATTGATGACCCTGCTGATATAGAAATAAAAATGGCTATAAAGAAGTTGAAAAATAACAAAGCCGCGGGCATCGACGACCTACCGTCAGAACTGATAAAAAATAGAGGCCCTTGCCTCACAAGACAAATTATTAAATTAATACGCGCAGTTTGGAAAACAGAACGCATGCCGGAAGAATGGAATACCTCTATCGTTATTCCCATCTTTAAAAAAGGCGATAAAACTGACTGTAACAATTATCGGGGTTTTTTCACTTGTATCTTCGTGCTACAAGATCCTGTCTAATGTAATCCTAAGTAGACTGACTCCTTTTGCCGAGGAAATCATTGGGGATTACCAGTGTGGATTCCGCCGAAACCGATCTACAAGCGATCAAATGTTTACAATTAGGCAACTGCTAGAAAAAAATGGGAATTTAAAGAAGTATTGCATCATCTATTTATCGATTTCAAAAAAGCTTACGACTCTATTATACGCGCACGAATGTACTGGATCCTAGAGTTCTTGGGTGTACCAAGAAAATTGGTTAGACTTATCGAAATTTGCTCAAGCGGCAGTAGGGGTAGAATACGCGTAAACGGTAGTTTATCCGAAGAGTTTTCGATCCGCGATGGCCTGAAACAGGGCGATGCACTTTCGTGCGTCCTTTTTAACTTAGTTTTGGAATACGTGGTTAGGCAAGTGCAGGCGAATGCGACCGGTGCTACCCTCAATGGGGTAATACAAATTCTTGGATATGCGGATGATCTCGACTTACTAGGGGATGATAAAGAAACGGTAGCTAAAAATGCAGAAATCTTGATCACAAAAGCCAAAGATATTGGCTTGGAAGTTAGCGAATCGAAGACAAAATATATGACCGTCGCCAGATCCGAACAAAGTAATCAAGACGGGGATCTAATGGCCGGAAAAATGAAATTCGAAAGGGTCAGCGAGTTTAAATACCTCGCGTCTATTATAACTAGCGAAAATAAGCTTAAAACGAGAATCAACGCGCGGCTGCACGCTGGCAGTGGGTGCTATTATGCAGCAAACACACTATTAAAATCGCGATTGCTATCTAGAAACATCAAAGTAAGAATCTACAAAACAATAATAATGCCGGTCGTCATGTACGGGTGCGAAACGTGGGCGCTGACGAAAGGAGAGGAGAATAGGTTTAGAGTTTTTGAGAATAAAGTACTTAGAAAAATCTATGGTCCAAAAAGGGACGAAGAGACCGGCGAATGGAGAAAACTGCATAATGATGAGCTGCATGCTCTCTACGGGTCAGCAAATATTAATAGAGTAATGAAAGCGCGTAAACTAAGATGGGCAGGGCATGTAGCAAGAATGGGAAATGAAAGAACAGTGGCGCAAGTTTTAAGAGGGAGACCGATTGGTAAGAGGCCCTTAGGCAGACCGCGAAACAGATGGGAGAAAAATGTAAGGGATGATTTAAAAGAACTAGGACATGGTTACTCAAACTGGATGGAGGATGCAAAGGATAGAGATGTGTGGCGGTCTCGGGTTGGTGAGGCAATGAACTTTCGAGTTCGAACTGCTAATCTATAATATAATAATAATAATAATAGTTGCAATATTTCGGCTAATTTTAGTAGACCCACGCGATGTTGACTTCCAAAGAATCATTTTTAGATATGATACTTTAGAACCTCTACGTCCTTTTCAACTTTTGACCGTCATATACGATTTTGCATCAGCTCCCTATTTGGCGAATCGGGTGCTTAAACAATTAGCAGAGGATGCTGGCTCTAAATACCCAGATACAAAGGAAATATTGCTTCGTGACTTTTATGCCGATGATGGCTTATTTGGAACGAATGATATTGATACCACTCTTCGACTTCAATCGGATCTAACAAATTTAATGAAGATTGGCGGCTTTCCTCTGAGTAAATGGTCTTCCAACCACCCAGCGTTGATCCCGTATAACCAGAATTGAACGAACAAAAGGATTACCGGTGACAATGAATACCGCGCATCAAAGGGAGCTTACGGCGCGGTAGTATACCTGCGAGTTATTAATGAAAATTAAGCTGCGGATGTTTCTTTAATTGCTTCGAAAACTAAGGTCGCTCCGGTTGTAACAGTGTGCATACCGCGTTTGGAATCATACGGAACCGCTCTTGCATCGAGATTAGTGTCTAAAATTGAGTTAGACATGTACTTGTCTTCGGTTCCAGTCCATTGTTGGGCAGATGCCTCTATCGTCATTGCTTGATTGTGCGGACACCCTTCTACATGGCCCACATTTGTCGCGAATAGAGTCACCGAGATTCACACACTTTTGCCAAACGCTCATTGGCGATATGTCCACAAAATGTAACCCGACTGACTTGGGTTCTAGAGGATGATGAGATTCTAGAGGAGGTTCTAGAGGATCCCTTTCAATTTATCTATAATGATCTTTTGTGGAGAAGATCCTCGTGGGTTGAGGAACCATCAGTCTCTTGGCCACCACACGCTGCTCCTTCCCTTCGAAGTCAGATCTTCTTCCTAATTTGCTGAAATAAACTCAAATTGATGTCAACTGAAATCTTATGATTTCTGGGCCTGCGCAACAACATACTTTCAAAATTGAGATAACAATGTGAATAAAATTTCCAGTTAATTTTGACCAGAGAAGCCTTCGGGCATGGCGGCGATCTTGTTTGACCTATAGTGTCACAAATGGGGCGACATGATGGAAAGTTTCCACTCAATCATAGTATCTCAATGTTGTCAGTATCCGCAATTGAAGTGTTATTCTTTCTTCTTTCAGGTCTCGTTAAAAAGAATGAATGATTATTAAACTTTGAAAAGCGAAGCCTTTCAATATGGCGGTGACCTTGTCTGACCTATAGTGTCACAAATAGGATGCCATGTCGGAAGGCTTCCGATCAAACTCCATAACTATTACGACAAACCATCAACTCGCGTCAATTCTTTTCAATCGATTTTTCGGGAAAAATCAAATAATTTGTAAATCGAATTTTAAAGAACAACTCGATATAAACTGGTGGTCGTTAAGTTGTTCGAGGCATTTCATTGGACCTTGACGTTATTGTTCTGAGTGATGGGATCGACGACCTGAGTATTAACAGGTCGATATATTTCAATGGCCACCTAGGTATTATGACTGGGACTGTGTTTAGCAATTAATAATTGTTCCTTCACGGGATTATTTTTGATGTGTGAGGCAATATTGGCCGTCAATAAAATCTGATTTCTTTCATTGTTACTCGCACTTGTGGAAGTTGTTTATTCATAACTTCCAATTACTGTGTTTATCCTTGCTCAGGTTTTTCCTAACCCTACCCCTCTCTGTGTTGAGCTAGTGGTAAGTAACTTATGATACGATAAAAGGTAGCACGTATTTATAAATTATAATCTAATCTATTTATATCAATGGATATATTTTTAGTCGTTTAGGGTTTGTATTAATAACGATCTGGCGTCCCTCAGGCAAAATACGAGATGAATTCAAATCAACTCAACTCTATAAATTCTGCTACAGTATTAGCTTAGGCATAGCCAGTACCAGGCTTAAATTCATTCTCTTAAAATAAATTTCTTATAATTTTGTAACGATTATAGTAATCAGCATTGCAATAAATTATACAAATATTCGAAAGGAATTTAAGTAAAAAGTGGACAAGCAGCAAACATGTACAATCAGCCTTGATATCTTTAGAGTTGCTTTATATTTACTTG
Organism: Andricus quercusramuli; assembly: GCA_932178445.1. NCBI lineage: Eukaryota > Metazoa > Arthropoda > Insecta > Hymenoptera > Cynipidae > Andricus > Andricus quercusramuli. The sequence goes on from CAKNXH010046802.1 coordinate 8,227, forward strand.
AAAATGTCCTTGAAAATCCTCTTCAAAATTGTCCTGGGAAATCCTTTGGAAACTTTGGAAATCCCTTGCTTCCTTTGGAAATATTTTGAACATAAAATACTTACAATCCTTTCGATTTTTTTAATGTGATGCATATCCCCTGAAGTCGTTGGGTATCGTGAAAATGTAGTAAAATAAATAGAAATCATTTCAAATCCATTGAAAAAAGTTAAATTAAATAAACCCATTAATGTTTTCTTTAAAAAACCCTAAAGATCCCTGGGAATATTCAACTTTTTTTCATTAAATTTTTTTAAATTCTTATAATTTTTAGTTAAAACTTAATAATTTAAAAAATTTCGAAAATTCTAAGATATTTTTCACATCAATTTGGAATAATTAAAAAAATTGATGATTTTTTTTATTATGCATTATGTTTAAATTTCTTAAAATATTTTCAAATTTTGATTTATTTTTAAAAATGTTTCAAAGCTTCTAAATGTCTTTTTGCATTTGAAATTTTCCCAGTAATCTTAAGCAGATTTGTTTATTCTTTGAAAAAACTTCCATTTATAAATCTGAAAAAGCTTTTTAAGAATTTTGAAAGGTTTAAAAAGAATACAATTTTTCCAAAAGATTTTTTGTGAAATTTAAAATGATTTTTGTCATCCAATTTTCACTAACATTGTTAAAAAATTATGAATCTTTGACGCTGATGATTTTTTTATGGAAGTAGCCATTTCCGGTAAAAATACCATCAGTGTTTAAAAATGTTGCGTTCTCTTCGAATTATGATAAATTAAAAAATTTGTTTGTAGAAAAATTTCTAACAAAAAGCACTAGCCTCAAGTGCGTATTATATTTTCAATAATTTATTGGATAATTCCGTTCCATTCTTGATGAACCACTTTTTTGTAAGCATTGCCGTTTTTATGCCTTCTAGGGCTCCTGCTGACTTTTGTCCTCTAATCTCCCTCTGACGACATATCAGTCTAAAGTACTCCTCTTCTCGGCTGCCTCCCTGAAAACTAGACACCATAATGTTCCCAAAAATGGCCAGTTCGTGGTTTATTTTTCTTCAGGATGCAGACGTAGTCCAACCAGTCGTTGGTCTGTTCCAGTTCAACTCACTGCCAGAATAGATCCATAAGATCTTGTCGTCCTCGTTTTCTTCCGGATAATGTAGGAGTTCCAGCCGACCTTGGTGCGTGCCGTCCGCAGCTGTTTCGATGCCCGCTCTTCATCCAACTTGACAAAAGCCTCTCTGTTCTGCTAGAAGGATTCCGCATCATAAACATTCTTGTGTCCGATAGCAAGTCACCACCACAGAACCTTCTCAGAGCTTCCTCCAGTTCCAACATTCGGTAGGCAGGACTACATCCAAGATCTCCAACTCGATCTTGGGGACGAGTTGGTGAACCACTCCGCTCTTCAAAGCAGCAACCGACATGGCTGAGGACAGCTTTGCCTCTTACTCTGGCGTCTTCTCCATCTCTGTGAGGACCTCTCGGTTCCTGGTCTCCCTGACTAAGATCAAAGTCTCCCTTCCTTGATTTTTACTCTCTCTCAGACGGTTTCATGAGAATGGCTTCGGGATGCGCACGCCTTGGTTTCTCTTTTTCCTTCGGTTTGGTTGCAGGTTTCTCCTTGTTTGGGTCGATCTTGTTGATTCTGGCCCTGCTTGATTTACCCAAGTCCTAGGCCTCTTCTTCACCTGCTGGGCCGTGTTGGTCTCATTGGGAATCATGGTAGGCGCTCTCGTTCTCTTCGCGTGAACAGATGTGGGAGTTGCCTCGGCTTGTTTCTCCGTCTGAAGCCCCTTACAGACCGCGTCCTTCCAAACCTGCTTACCCACTGTTATCTTAGCCCCCCTGAGCTTCTTGCCGATTTTTTTCGACCAGGCGATATTTGGAGTTATCGAACAAACTTTCTGTCGATCTTGCGTTGTCTCGCAACTTCTATATCACATTCAAGGTTCTATCTAGCCCATTCCTGATTGACGGATACATATGTTCTTGGTTTTGCAAAAAGCCCTCATTTTATTGAGTATGCTCTTCACTTTTCCAATCAGCTTGGTCCCCTTCTCGACATATACCTTTACTCTATCTTTGTCCACTTCCAGCTTAGTTCTAAGACTTCTCTCTCCTGCAGGGGGTCCTTCCTTCGGCACTATCCCCAGACAATCAGCTGCGACTGCTTATTAGGTTTTGCAACCGTATTAAGCAAAAAGCTTCTGTTCAGGGACCCTTCATCTGCACCCCGTGGGTGCTTCCTAGAAATCTACGTATGAGTGGCACCAACAAACATGCGATCTATCAGCTCCACCAAATTGAGTATTTTGGATTTTTTGTTACATAAAAATATTACACGTACATAAAAAAATACATTTTTTGTGTTTTAGCAGCAAAAGTTAACTTCTCCCATTAAACTTGACATGAAACAAAAATAATTTTGTATTATGAATCTTGCCTTGGTAATCCTTTCAGTTCTTTTACAATAGTCTAAACCATCAGAAAACCAGAAAACATTCATAAAAAGAAAAAGTTTTGGTTTGTGGTTTTTATTACCGATTCTACATTTGGTTCCACTTTCCTTGCCATTGTTTCACTAACCGCAGCTAAAAACGGGACATAGCAGATGTCTTTAGAATTATTCTCCTAACCTCGGCAAAACTTTTGCTGAAGTAGGTTCAATCTTTAACCGCTCCCAAATTTATCTGCAACATACTCCACCTTCCGGTTTCTCTGTCAGTTCATATTATTTCTATTAAGAATATCAAAATTTACTTATTTCCATTTTCTCTTACAGATATAATAAGTTGAGTTATGACGACTTTAAAAGCAAATTATTCCCAGATACAAGGGTGCCTTGACACCTATCCAAGAATTTTCAAATCATCACCTTGAAGACTCTCATAATGTCCAAAGACTCGCTGATCATGTCTAATCTCAGTATAACTTTCTTAGCAAGGCGTCATGTTATTGTTGGATGGTTGCTGCTGCAGAAAGAATTCGCTACCCAACAAATCTGCAAGCGCAATTTGAAGCAAGCGAACAAGCAAAACTTGAAGCAAACCTTGAAGACCGTACTCAGGCAAGAGCTCTAATAAGAGGTCTCTTATTTCTTAATCGAGGCATTACAGAATTCAAAAAAACTGACCGTGAAGTATATAGAGAATCATACAAACGTATACCTAACTAAAGAAGAAGAATGTTCCAGAATCGGGAGAAAATAATTGTGGAATGTTGAGAAATGAATACCAACTACCTATGTCAAATGCATAAGGTGCCACTAACTGACGTGAAGCTGAGTCTAGAAATTCAGTAGCATTTTCAGTAATTTCAAATTAAGTAGCATTCCGTCTGCAGACAATTGAGTATAGATTTCCGTATGAAAAATATTTGAGATGCTTGGAAAACTTGCATCTAATAATTCAGATTTTTTATAGCCCCATCAATGATGCTAATATTGTCACGAACTATAGCAGTAATTTTATAATTTGAGTTACAAGTTTGCAGAGCACTCTCAAGATTGCTTTTTATTTTCCGGACACTTTAAAGTTCAATTCTTCAAATTTTCTACATCTAATCCTTGGTAATTTTTTAAAGTAACGATCATTCAATCACAAAATCCTCCCACTTTTGAAAACAACAGTGGAAGCAGGTCTTTGTACACCATTTTCACAATAATTACTAAAGATGATATGTGCTAATTTTGATATAACCGGATGAGAATGCATTTGTTTCTAGAGGTCGGATTCATCGGATTGCAAGAAAAAGGATTTTTATCCGAAAAGTCCGATTCACTTGGATTGGATCAGATTGAATATTTTTTAGCCAAAAGTCGCATCGATTCAGATTTAGGCAGCATGAGTTTTGTCACATAAAATCCCGATTCAAGACTGGAACAGAGTTCATATTTTTTGGAAGATGTATTCACTTGTATTTTGAAGCTCTAAATTTTGCCTATGATTGGGCTGCATTCTGATTGGTGCCGAATGAATGATACAAATATCGAACTTATAAGTAGTCTTGGCTAAATTTCATGGATTCAGATTGATTAAGATCAATTATTTTTAATTCCGATGGGAGTCGAAACTTGCACCAAGCTCATCATCATCGAAGCAAATCACGAAACTTGAGTTTACTATGAAAATAGGTTTTACACTGCATGGTGATTTTTTGCTTGTGATAAAACATTTACTACAATAGTTATCAAGAACTTTTTTAATCTCGCAAAATAAAAATCTTGGTAGTCAATATTGATGAAGACCAATATCTTCTGACCATGTATCCAGTTCACGTATGGTTAATAAGAGACCTTGTGCCCAATCCACCTTAGGGATTAAGAATCTCTTGAAGCGACGCGACGCGTCGAACTGGAAGTGGCGCAATTAACCCTCGTGCGGACGTCTGGTCAGAGATTGGTCTGCTCTTCGGCGGCTGGGTGGTCCGAGTGGAGTAATTTTGGTCTGTTGCTATACAGTCGAGCCAAATAAAATGGTTCCCAAAAAATTCGGCCTCAGCTCTGCAGCTCGTTGAAGAAAATACACTCAACAAAACCTAACTATTTTCAACAAAACCCTGTTTTTACTATTGACACGATAGCATATCAATAAAACTGAATTTCATGGATACATGTAATCTTTTCTCTCAGTGCACATACCCTGATAGTACCACATTTCTCGTATTCTAATAATCTCGCTTCTCAGTCTGCATGAAAAAATACTTGATTGGACACATTCTGTACTTTATTTTTCTGATTGAAGTAATCTCTTTTCTCAGTGTATTAAAAAATGAAAGAAGTTCTCTTGAAGGAGGTCGCACTGAGATTTGTAAGGAAGAGGTTGAATTGAAGATTTGTTGAGTTGACTGATGTATCTCTGCGAATGAGTGAGTGAAGAAAAGAAAAGCAAAGAAAAGTACGAGTAAGTAAAGAAAAGAAGGATGATCATTAGGTCGTCATGTCTGCTAGTTGGGAGTGAAAATTATTGTCGAATTCCACGGAGTGCTTTGGTACTTACAAGTTACACTGGTATTAGGTACGTACCAATGGACGTACTTACGGTCGGTTTATTCAGTACTTGTCGAGGAGGGCAGTCGCAATTAATCACGGTCGCATTTATGGTTTTGTTGCCTGGCACGCCCTGCGAAACGTCGCGAATTGTTCCTGGAACGTAACCAATTGTTTGGCGTGGGAGACTTTCAAGGCGGTCAACGCAGCCTCTCGTTTCAATGTTCAGTGTTCACCCTCTTGATGTGGCGAAAGCACTTTTTTGATTTCCTAATTCCCATGCTTCAAACGTTGTGTATTCTCTTCCGGAATATTTTGCCGGATTTCAATTTTCTCTTCTGGCAGATCTTATCGTCTACGTAAAAGTATTTTATAGAAATAACAAGATTTTGTGACAAATTTCAAAAAATGGGAGAGAATACAGAACTTTTTAAAAATACAATCACCTGTCTTTCGAGTGCCATTGTCTCTACACTCAGATCAATATTTGCTTTTAGTTCAAGGAACCGCTTTCTGAAATGTTTTTTTCATTTAAGAGGAAATAACTTCAAAATACAGAAAATTGTTTCAAATCAAGGATAAAATATGATTTAAGCAAAAATCCTTTGCTGAACCAAGGCAATTGCTTCAAAATTAAAAAAAAACTTCTCTTTGACCTTTTTCAAAAAAATAGGGGAAGTAAAGATAATTTTGTGGGAAATCGGAAAATAATTTTTTTTTTTAGAAAAAAGGAGAACAATATAACAAATTTGATTTGAACCGCTTTAAATTTGTAACATTTTAAGTGAAAATATTACATTTTCAAAAAATAAATATATTTTTCAATCAAATATTTGAATTTTCCTACTGAAAAATAACTTCTAACCAACAAAAAAAAGGAATTTCCAAATTTTCAATCAAAGACGAATCTTTTATTAAAAATGTAATACTTGATTTTTCAAGAGAAAAATATTTTAATTCGAAAAAAATATTCAAAAAGAGTGGCATTACACCCCCTTAAATTTTTAATCCAAATAACTTTTTACAAATTTTTTTATTTGAGACTATGAGAGTGATTAATTTGCAACCACATAGTTGCATTCTGAACTAAAAATTTGAAAATTCTGCGAAAAGAGGTGACCTTTTTCTAACAGAACAGCTGCATTGAAAAAACATAATATATAACTAAATCAATGAATTTGCAATTGAATAGACAAATTTTGTACCAAGAAGATTAATGTGCGTCACAAAAAAAACAAATTTTCAACTAAAATAATAATACTGCCAAAATTCCTTTTTGGCAAAATGATTGATCCTTCAACCAAGTAATTTCTAACCAAAGAAAATAAATTCTAAGCGATAAATGTAATAGCTTATATGTGAAAAAATTATATTTCAACCAAAAATATGAATTTTCATCAAAAAAAATTGATTTCCTGGCAAAAAAGACGAATTTCCAGCCAATTACATGAACATTCGAGGAGATTGTTGAATTTTTAACTGAAAAAGGGACAATTTCAATCAAAAATGGAAAAGTCCAATTTTCAGATGAAGAAATTATTTTTGAATAAAAAAAATTAATATTCAGCAAAGAAGTTCAAACTTTAATGAAAGATATGAATCTTAAACCAAAGGGGGACATTTTCAATTATTGAAGATAAATTTTCAACCAAAGAGAATAATTTTCCACCAAAAAAGATGACTATTCAACAAGTAATGTAATATTTCATTTTTCAACCAAAACCTCACAATTTAAAATAAAAGCACTTGGATTAAAAAAACAGACAAATTTTGAACAAATTTATTTCATTTTTAATTGACAAGATGAATTTTCAACAAAATTGATGAATTATTGACCAAAAAAATGTATTTTAGCAAGGTGATGCAACGTTCCGCCAAGTTTGAATTTTCACTAGAAAAGGTAAATTCCGAACAATAAATATAATATTTCATATTTCGGTTAAAAGGAATTTTATTTTCAAACAAAAATAAAATAATTCAATCAAGGAACTTTAATTTTTACCCCAATAATGTTAATCTTCAAGAACAAGGTTCTTTTTTACCAAATAGCAGAATTTTCTACCAAAATCGTTGAATATTGGACCTCCTTGGTCTGTATCATTAAATCATCTGGAAGCACCTAACTTCGAAGAGTGGCCCTAAGATCATTGTGAATGTAAAAAAAATATATTTTCAAAATTAGGTGATTTTTCCACGTCCACGGATAATTTGCACTGTTGAAGGTATACAAGTATAGTACTCGTCTTGTATAATTACCGAAACAAGGAATGCAGGAAGAGTTTTCGTCTGGTGGAAGAGAGCTGTGCAGCAGTAGTATTAGCTAAATTATGACCATGTAGTATGCAGCAACGGCAGCAATCTGAGAGATAATAAGCCGGAGGTGGTCGTTTGCCCGTGAGCTCGTCGACGCCAATATTAATTAAACGATCCCATAAGCTTAACAAACTGGCTGTATGTTAGGCAGTTTATTGGGGTCCCTACTCTCGATGTTAAAATGTTCCAATCTTAATTAGGTAGGTGTCTGCAGGAGAATAATTTCAGAGAGTTCAGTTTACAAAAATTACTGAAAAGGGCCACCTAGAATGTGATTATGTCTACTCATTTACTTGCACAAATTTTGCCAATCTAGGGAAATTTTTTTCGAAAAATCTGATTTGAAAACTTTTATTTATTTTGGTGCAATCAGGTGTAAAGTTATTTACATACTAAATTGTAGTCATACCTATAAACAGTAAAGAATCACCAATAATCCATCAACCTTTAACCATAAGCTGTCAACCATCAACCATCAACTATCAACCATGAATCATCAACCATCAAGCATCAACCATGAACAATCTACCGTCAAACATCAACCACCAACCATTGACCATGGACAACCAAGTATAAACCATTAACCATCAATTTTCAACTCTCAATCCCAATCGTCAACCATCAACTATCAAGCATCAACCATCAACAATCAACCATCAAACATCAAACAGCAACGACCAATCATCAAAAATCAACAATCAACGATCAACCATGAACCATCTACCGTCAAACATCAACCACCAACCATTGACCATCGACAATTAAGTATCAACCATTAACCATCAATTTTCAACTATCAATCCCAGTCGTCAACCACCAACCATCAATCGTCAACCATCAACAGTCAACCATCAGCCATCAATCAGCAACGACCAATCATCAAAAATCGACAATCAACGATCAACCATGAACCATCAACCGTCAAACATCAACCATCAACCATCGACAATCATGTCGATCAAGCATCAACCATCAACGATCAAACATCAATCACCAAACATCAAGGATCAACCATACACAATCAACGACTAACCATTAACCATCGACAACCAAGTATAAACCATTAACCATCAATTTTCAATTATCAATCCCAATCGTCAACCACCAACCATCAAGCGTCAATCATCAACCATCAATCATCAAACATTGACCATTGAGCGTCCATCGTCAATCATCAACAATTAACCATTAAGCACAAGTCATCGATAATAAACCATAAACCACCAACAATCGACTATCAAGTATAAAGCATCAACCACCAATCATGAACCATCAACTATCAATAATCATGCATAAGCCATCCATCATGTACCATCAATTATCAACCATCAACATCAAATGTCGAATCTACCATCGATCATCAACCAACAATCATAAACCATCAAACGTCAATCGCCAACCATCAACAATAAATAACTAACCATAAACCATTAACCATCAACCAGCAACCAACAACCATTAATCATAAACCATCAACCATCAACAATCAATATTAAACCAATAATCATTACCCATCAATTATGTACCATCAACATCAACTGTCAACCATCAACAATTAATTATAAGCCATCAATAATCAACCATCAACCATCAATAATAAATCATCAAGCGTCAATTGTCAACCCCCAACCATCAACCATCAAGCATCAACCATTCACCAACAACCATCCACCGTCAAACGTAAACCATCATTCACATTCACAAACCATTCATAAAATACCAACGACCAACCACAAACCACCAACCTTCAAACATCAATCAACAACCATCAACCATCAACCGTCAACCATCAACAATCAATAATAAACTATTCATCATCAGCCATCAATATTATGTACCATCAACATCAACTGTCAATCATCAACCACCAATAATTAATCATCAACAATCAACCATCTATCACCAACCATCAACCATCAATCATAAATCAATGACTATCATCCATAAACCATTATCCAACAACCATCATCCATCAACCATCAGTCATCGACAATCAAGTATATATCATTCATCCTCAGCCATAAATTATGTATCATCAACATCTATCATGAACCATCAGTCACCAACCATTAATCATAAGCCATCATCCATCAACCATCAATCACCAACCATCAACCATCAATTATAAACCATCAACAATTAATAATGAACCATCAATC